>WFMF01000869.1:0-32056 GCA_011033025.1 Beroe forskalii | reverse complement strand
CAAAACTATTTTTGATTCAAAACAACTAAGTTTGAAAAAAAAGGTTTTTTTTCAAAAAAAAACCCCCAAAGTATTCCCCAAACAAAGTTTTCCCCCTTGCCCCAAATTAACCCCCCCTTGGGTCCAAAAAATTTTCCCTTTGATCCCAAGCCTCTTTTTTTAATTGTTTTTCTTTTTGGACTGCAAAGGGGAAAGTCTGGGAAAATTAAAAATTGCCGAAAAAATCGTTTTCTTTTAATTTGTTTTAAGGTTGTCTGTTATAAAAACAAAAATTTCAAGTTTGTGATCATTAAATTTTAAAGTGATGCGGGGATAAAAAGACCTTGACAACAAGGGGGTTCTGCGGGGTTTGGGTCCTTTCTTCAAAGGGGGATCAAGGGTTGCAACTTTCCTTTATCTTTTTTTCCCCTCTTCCTTATGATATGGACTTTTGTTAAACCCTTATATGTTCTTTGTTTGTTTCCCCCCAAATTCCCCAAAGGAAAACGGGCAGAGTTTTTATAATGTTTTTTTCCCAAAAAGGGGCCCAAATGACTAAGTTTAAAATAAATTTGGTTTTGTTTTTTGGTTATAAACCCCTGTTCCGGGGAACCTTTTTGGGGGGAAACATTACTTTATCTCTCAATATTTGGCATCTAAAAGTGAATTTATGGTTTATTCTACTGTGCAAAGTAGCCACAGATGGAAATGGAAATCATATAGCTCACGGGAACCCAAAGCCTCAAAAAACGTACTGTTGCCCAGGCAACACTGGGGAGAATGACATTTAACTATTTTATTTCACGTTCTTGGACATTCATATCACGTGTGGACGGAAACAATATGCCTTTAAACATAAATAATCATTAAATATGGAATGATTTCCATAAATGCTGTTGCTTTTAGGCAACACTATGCCTGGATTTTATAGCATCATGCGACATTATTTTCAACTACCAACTACGAGAATGGTTATTTTCCTGCCTTATTTGGTGTGTTAGATGTCTAGATGTGAAGTTTGGCATAAAATTTCAAAGATTATTGTTGCTTCTAGGCAACACCCAGGATTCAACATGATCAATTTTGCTCCAAAACACATTTCTATAAAACTGCATGTCGGTATTTTTATGCATTGGCAGGACCTTCTTTGCACTGGAATCCTGGCTGTAGATTGATTGAAAAAAGACAGATAATCTTCATGGATGAGGCCATTGGGGTCTATTAGAAAACTGGATCGTAATATTATATTATTCAAATGGACTTTAGTTAACATAGAATTATGTCCCTTACTGCATGAGTTACTGGATACGCTACATTTGGTGCCAGGACGCCATGTCTTGACCGTTACCCCCATTGAGGCGCACTCTATTTACAACTCAGAGCTTGCAAAATGGCTATGACTGACCTTCAGAGTTTACATTTTCCTTAAAAGAATGGTTAGATGATCGTGAAAAGGATCGTGATTTATAGGCACGTCGTAGGTATATAGCCAATAGTAATTATACACATGTGAATAATGAATATTCGTTAAGTTTCCGTTTCGGCTTGCGTGGGTTATGGATTGCCCCTTGAAAGTTGCAACATGGCCAGTTAGGCATTTTCCAGGGAGACTTTCGTCATTTCAGTAATTTGTGATTAGGTATACAGCAATGAGAAGTCCCTGAAGTCTGAAAAGTGAAAGCTGAATATCGTAATATGTAGAAATGAATGAAGGTTGTTTATAGAATCTAACAGGACATGCAATTCATGCAGGTAGAACCCACTTGATTGTATTTTTGTCAGTTTTCTTGTTATTGCGCTAGATCTCTCACCTGATCCAGTCAAAACTCCATACCGTTATTATTCATAATCTGTACTCTTCATACTCTTAATAAGGCTATGAAGAGTATTGCACCTTCTATAGGGAGCTTTAATTTTACTTGCCTATTGTGCACAGAGACATTTTTTAACGCCAATAGCAAATACCATTATGCCAATCATAATTATATATTTTATAATGTTTTTAATTAATGTTGGTTCCGTTGAAAAATTAAGGACTCTGGACAAGTTCTGAACGACCAAAATACAGCAAGTGTATCCCAGTGTTGCCCAGAGGCAACAGATATAGTTTATTTTAACATTTTTTGAACGAACAATTTTAAACATTTATATCAGAAAGAACAATATTTATATTTAAATTGGCGTGGGGTATGGTAGGCCATGCCCCCACAATATAATGGTGTCCTGGTGTTGCCCAGAGGCAACAAAGCAACAATTTCTATATATTTTAGCCTAATTTCTGAACGTGCAGCATACAGATTTCTATTACATAGTATCAGCCTTTTGTTAAATGCCGTTAATCTCGCTATTTTGGGCAAACTTTCAGCTTCTCCCAGTGTTGCCCAAGAGCAACACTTTAAATTGTCGCATATAACGTTCTTCTGCTTAGTGAATTTGCAATTTGGCTCAATTATAAAGCAATCAGACGATGCAAAACGGTCAGATAAAACATGATTCTGAGGTTTCTAGCCCATTTAGAACTGTTGCTTTTGGGCAACAGCCCCAGTGTTGCCTAAAGGCAATCGGAACTTTGAATGCTTATATCTCCTGACTGGTTTGGACTAATGAGTTCATTCTTTCACCATCTGAATGCCACATCCAATGACCATTTAGGTGTATGCAGCAATAAAATCAAAAATCTGATTTAGCTACCTCAATTAACCCAATTACTGAAGGTGGTAGAAAATCCTATCAAAAAAATAAATGGTCAAATTAATTGGTCAATTAACTGGTTGCCTGATGCCAAAAAGATATATTTCGAGATCAGGAAGTGTGCGAAATTTAATAGGGCTAGTGTTGTTGAAAAAACGAAATCAATATCTTATTCAGAGAAGCCACAACTACTCAAAACGTAACTGTTGCTTTTAGGCTACGTTGGGCACTAATGGGTTAACCGAGTGAAACCAGGAAGTTCGTTGGCCAGAGTCTAAAGTGTGACGGCTATTCCGACTGCGATGATTCCCTGGACGAAATGGGGTGTCCCCTGGACGAAGGAATGTAAGTACGTCCAGATGATCTCAGTGCATTACACGATCCATTCATAGGTTCAGAATTGACAAATCTCAAGATACTCAACTTTTAGATTGGCACACCCTTTTGTTGATTCTAAATTCAGCAATCTTTTTGAAAGATATTATTTTGTTATTTTCAGCTACTGTGATAAAGACAGTGAGAACCCCAAAATATTTTTGATAAAGGAGTATGTGTGTGACGGGGTGCAAGACTGTGACAATAACGCTGACGAATCTGAGGCGCAGTGTAAAGATAAATTCTGTGACCCGGTTAGTTCATATTATGTAACTGGGCAAATTAAACCTTAATGGGCTTCTTCAGTATTGATTGATTGATTGAAAACCCCGGAGGGGCACCACTAAGGGCTTTGAAACTTTATTAAAATGTACATCAATCCATAATTGCAAATTATCAAAACAATGTATATAAGAACTTAAAAAGTGTTGCGCAAACGTCATTAAACTTAAGATCAGTTCACCTGAACACATACATCATGTTATTAGCATTTTTAAAATTTCGGAAAGATCATTCCACAAAATGGTATCCCGGGATCATCGTTTCACAAAAGTTTTTCGGATATTATTGGGAGCTGCAGGAAGTCCTCTGCTCTTAATTTTCTCCTGTTGCCAAAATCTTGAGACTACAAATATCATCAGAGTGGGGGTGGGGACAGCATACGGATGACGGAAGCCATGATCTGTAACGGAGTCCAGGAATGTGCTGATGGGAAGGATGAGAAGCCCAGTCAATGCCCCACGAAGCACTCCTGTGACCACGGTACGAAGTGGTTCGACGAGAAGTATGTCTGCCGTAAGTATAAACTTATAATGTAACGTAACATAAGGTAACGTAAGTATTAATCCATGTTACGTAACATGTGGTAACGTAACCTCAGTATTTAGATGATTTAAAATAAGATAAAAGCTTTATTATAGCATTTTATTAAAGTCTATGAATCATGCAAACTTACAATATTGCATTCATCACACAAACTGATTGGGGCATCCGGCATACTCCTGTTTACTTCTCAGATGCAATATTGTGTCAATTTATCTTTATTTTCTATTAATTGTGCAATTATCCCCACAGAAAAGCACAATATCTGTGAAGATGGTCAGGACATGGACGTCACTCGTTGGAATTGCGATCAGTATGAGATATGTCCCAACCCGTTCTCTGCTGAAACAGACCTTGACAAAACCGTGCTATGTGACAAGAGCATCTTTTGTCAGAGTAGTCTGTATTTCGATACGGAAAAGGTTAGAATCTGACCTTATCTTTTACATTAAACAGCTAGTTTAACAGTTAGAAGATAATTTGTAAAATCAAAAATCTTTAATACTTTAATAAGAGTTCAACTATGAAAGCGTTAACGAAGATAATCCTATCATTTCCGGAAGCTCTTGAACTAAACATTTTCTGTAAAGTTTCAAACTTCCCCCTTCAATACTGTAAGTCCCTTCAAAATCACTTTTAACATTTCTTCAGTTTCCCTCCCTACTCAATAAGATTCCCTCTCTCTTGCAGGCTGACAACTGTAAGAAATGTGAGAATGGTAGCCACAATTCACCCGAAAGATGCAGGGATTCAGGTAAGTATTTTAGTAAGTTAATATTTTACTTAGCTGTAGTGTCCCAGGTGCTGCATATTATGATACGATTGGCTACTTTCTAAGACATTGGAAGTACTTTCTTGGCGAGACGCCAGGGTAAGATCACTTTCCCTGATGCTGAAGTTGATGCACAACATTGGAATTCAGCGATATTTGTAATATCCCTCCCCGCAGATAACGGTATAATCTGTGTGCTGAGCGACACGTCGGAGGAAGGTTTCCTCCCGAATACGGCTCTGTGTGACGGAAACAAGGACTGTAACGACGGGAGGGATGAGAAGGGCTGCACTAACGGCATCTACTGCGACAACCGCTCCAAGTTCACCCCGTGGGTATTCAGGGTGCAGCCCTGTATCATTATAGTACAGGAGTTATAGTATCATTCAGGGTGCAGCCCTGTACAGGAGTTATAGTATCATTCAGCAGCTCTATGCCAAGTGCTATAACAGCTCTGTAAATGATTAATATTCCCAGATAGTAAGGCATGCTAGACTATTCCCTTACTTAGAGGTTGCCAATAGATGCTTTTACCTTACAAACGATATAGAGCAAGCTTCACCTGTATTTCCTGTGTGAATGAGACCACAAAGCTCCACTACTTCAGTTGGCATGAGTTGTGTGAAGGTAACTACGGCTGCAGTGACGGCCTGGACGAGAACGTGCACTGCAAAAGCAACTTCTTCTCCTTGCTTCGGGAAAACGACCCGCACTTCGCAGACATGTCGGACTATTTGAGTCGGAGTGTCAAGGATTGGACTGCCAAACATGATGGAGAGACATTCTTAAATCACAAGTAGGATCGTTGTTTTCTTTAGTGTTTTCTTCAGAAGATCGGTCATTTTCTTAATAAAGTTATAGGGGTCTTCGCACAAGATCGCATCTCTGCATTTAAAGATACCTTAGTACACTTAAGAACGGCATCACGTAATTTGCGCGCACTTTAAGATCGGAGCACTTTATTAGTGCGGTTTTTTATGAGATCGAAAACGATATGGAAATATGGATAAAATTTGAAATTTTCCTCTTGATTGCGAGACATCATATTCATAGGACCAACAATATACCATTTTGCAATTATGACAATGAAACAAATTTTCAACAATAATAAGTTGTAGCATCTATTATTTTAATCTACAAACTACAGCAGTTCAGAAGTGCTGTAGTTTGGACCGTGCATATCTCAGGGTTAGAAAGGCAACATAATTATTTCATTCTTTAAACTATTGAAGTTTTAGCTGACGGTCATGATTCATTAATTCAATATGCCCGAAAAAAAGCCTAAGTCAAAAAAACGCAAAATTCATAAAATTGTTCACTTAATTAGCATACACTTAATTTTATGCGCACTTAATTACTGTACACTTAATTGGTGCGTTTTTTTCCAAACCGCACTAATTAAGTGCCGCCGTTCTTAAGTGTACTAAGGTAACTTATGTCAATTATACGTCTGTTAGTACCAATCAGGTTTTGAAATGAAGACTGCTTTTCTTTTCAGTATTTTCGCGTGTCAGCCACATCTTTACGACATGGCCGGGCCCAAGGCTGAGGTCATTAAGAAAACCATCCGAGAGAATTGCATTCCTGAAGACAAGTTCAGCTGTAAGCGAGTCTACGAAACCAACTTCCTCTCATCGAAGCGGATATGTGGCTTGGATATGCCTGAGTTGAAGTTTCAGGGTCCCGTAAATTTACTCGTTCCATTTCTACACATCTTCGGGGAATTTATTTACAATATAAACTATTTTTTAATCAAATCCCGCCTAAATGATGCAGAATGTTGTGCAGCTAAATGTGGTGTATTTCAGATAATGAAGAGCTGGCTCTGTGACTACTCCATCCCGGACATTTCAGCTAATGTGGTGTATTTCAGATAATGAAGAGCTGGCTCTGTGACTACTCCATCCCGGACATTTCAGCTAAATGTGGTGTATTTCAGATAATGAAGAGCTGGCTCTGTGACTACTCCATCCTGGACATTTCAGCTAAATGTGGTGTATTTCAGATAATGAAGAGCTGGCTCTGTGACTACTCAATCCCGGTCATTTCAGCTAAATGTGGTGTATTTCAGATAATGAAGAGCTGGCTCTGTGACTACTCCATCCCGGACATTTCAGCTAAATGTGGTGTATTTCAGATAATGAAGAGCTGGCTCTGTGACTACTCCATCCCGGACATTTCAGCTAATGTGGTGTATTTCAGATAATGAAGAGCTGGCTCTGTGACTACTCCATCCCGGACATTTCAGCTAAATGTGGTGTATTTCAGATAATGAAGAGCTGGCTCTGTGACTACTCCATCCCGGACATTTCAGCTAATGTGGTGTATTTCAGATAATGAAGAGCTGGCTCTGTGACTACTCAATCCCGGTCATTTCAGCTAAATGTGGTGTATTTCAGATAATGAAGAGCTGGCTCTGTGACTACTCCATCCCGGACCGGTACTGCAGTGCGGCGCCTGTAGTCGAGATTAACGCTTGTCGGAAGTCTAATCTTTGTTACACGGAGTCTATGAAGTGAGATCATTGGAAGTTAATATTTTCTTAGTAGATTCCACTCGACCATTTTCCTGACAACATTTCAGCCTGATCATTGGAAGTTGATATTTTCTTACTTTACTAGATTCCACTCGACCATTTTCCTGACAACATTTCAGCCTGATTCTGAACTTGACCTCTTACCCAACCGCTGCGATATATTCACATATTTGCTAAAGCCCGCGCATGAATACTGAATAATGGGCGGTCAACTCGCTAAATTGCGCCGTTATAACGACGCCAACTCGCTACATTGCGCCGTTATAACGACGACAACTCGCTACATTGCGCCGTTATAACGACGACATTTTAACATTTGCGCTGGTGCGATGGAGCTAACTTTAATTTCGTGGTGACCGTATTTCGCAACTTACACGGTCGCAAAAACGTGGCTGGAAGTGGTATAATAACTTTTTTTTCTTATTCTTTCTTATTTTTTTCTTATTTTTTTCTTATTTTTTCATAATAACATCCCCATAGGTGCGATGGAGATAACGACTGCACTGATGGGAACGGTCCCCAGGACGAAACAGACGAGATAGGGTGTGCTGCCATGGTTCGTATGCTGTCTGCTTACCTTACCACATTTCATGGGGATCTCCGACAATAAATCCCATCCATTAATGCGTCCCATAATATCACGTCGATTTGGTCGTTATCATAGGAAATATTGAAAAATATCTCCAGAATTAATGCCCTACATATAGGAGTATTGTAAATCTTTTAAATTTTTTTTTTAAATTATTAAAATTTTTGTTCTCTGGTGTGGGGTTTCAGCTGTAAATCAAATATTGAGGCAATTTTCTGTAAACAAAAGAAAGGCATGCGCGCCGTAATTCCCGGGTTCATAAGATATTTTTATAAGGATGGAATAACTCCAGGGCATACTAAGGAATATTTCAATGAATATAAGATCCTAACGGTACATAATATGTAGCTCTTAATGCTATATTGATAATGCATAAGATACGCTATTACCCTGCCCTGGCTCCGAAGTCGATAATAGAAACTATCTCTGACGACAGTCCCGAAATAGGATCCAACCATGAAGACTGCGGTACGTGGTTAAACTTGTATAACACAACCACCTACCGCAACTCTTTGTTTTTCAAGGGTCCCATGCTATACTCTACCCTTAAATTAGTTAATGACCTTGCTAAAGAAAAACATGTATATGTAAGATCTTTCAGGAACAGATTAAAGGCTGCTATATTGGACTGCCAAAATACCGGGGAATCTTCCATATGGGATACGAGTAATATTGTACTTTATGATTATAAGGGTCTGCGGTCTGTAGCATCAAAACGAAACACCACTAAAGTTAATTACACTCAGTTTTTTGATTAAATATTATACTACAACTGGCAGTAAAACTGAGAAATTGTCTCGCTAACAGAAATAGTCTCGCAAAAATTATGGGTATTACACGATTAACCCTGAAGGATCCTTATCTCTGGGGTCAAAAATTGCCGACTTAGTTAGTACAGCAAGAGCCATTTGTTAGATTCAGAAAGTGGGGGAGATGGTGTTTCGTCGTTATGGATGGAGATGAGCTAGGGCGTTCTATAAGCATCTTCATCTGTATTGAGGTTGAGGGTCTAACCCGGGATTCAGGACACAAATGCTCATTCATTCGGGAGCTGCTGATTTATGGCACTCAATATGTCATCTAGTGGCTTTTCCTGAAGCAGTTCTGGCTGTTAGCTGTTGAACTGATGTTGGAGACCATGCTTTTTAGTTCATCAATCTGAGATTTGATATCAGTGTTGTTTTTCTCAACATCTGATTTCATGCAGGCGATTTGTGCACTGAGTTGGGGTGGTTCTGTGGCATTAGTGTTAGGACCTGGGTTAGATTTCAATGAGCAGATGAGTTCAGAGAGGGTTTTCCCTGGTCGTCAATTTTGTCGATGAGACACTCAATTTTAGGGTTGGATGTGGCATCTTTAGATTTAGGAGACTGTTGAATCATATTTGGAGCAATGTGAGTATGATACAAGTGTTCTCTTCAAGACACCTGATTTTAACAGGTTTGACTTGAGAAACATCATCAGCCATATTGGTCTGGGGTGCTGGCATGTCATCGAGGATGTTGATTACTTTGTTCATGCCATTTTCCAGTAAATCAATCCTATTCCAGTACGTCTGGAATGTGTCCTTTTCTATCAGCAAGTGCTTGATATGGAGGTTGAAAAATTTATACTGTTTGCACTTGATTTAAGGTCATCATTGTACCTTTATGTTATCAACAATTTCAGGAATTTCAAATTCATCTGAGGTCTGGTGTTTTACCTATATCCTGAAATGGGGATGTGTAACATTTAGGACATTTCCAGCTGCTACTTAGTTTCCCAGCAGCAGCCTTAGTGATTACTATCAGGTTAACACAAGAGGTGTGCCAGCTCACAAAGCATGTCGAGCACTTGATGACATGAGTGTTCTTGGAGGTTGGAAGACTACATGGGCAGTCGGTGGCAGACCCTGGTGTGCTAGGTAGCCCAGTTGAGTTGAGATCAGTTTGGGTACTACTAGGAGTATCATTGACTTCAACACCAGTTACATCCAGGGTCTTGTCGAATTCGTCAACATCATCAACTGTTCCATCACTGGCTTCCGTGCATAGATCTTTCCTGAGTTTGTTGATCGTAGAGTTATTGGTGTTAGTTTTTGATTGAACAAGGGGACTGGTAGCAGGTGAGTTACTAGCTGATCTCCAACCAGTTTTGGGGGGAGGTTTTGGGCGCAGAGAGCTCTCAGGCTGAGATCTCCGTTCCTTAGCAGCTTTTGGATTTGACTTTGTCATGATATAATCGAACACGTGGGGGTGGTGGTCCAGCAGAGCAGGGGGCGAGGGTGGACTAGGGACAGCAGCGCGCAGCAACCAGTTCAGAGCGGGGGAAGACAGAAGAGGGGGCGCAGAACACCAGCAGAACCCTGAAAATGGAAAAGCAGTAAAATGGGTAAACATGATGAGAAAATTGAGAGTAATATTAATTGGAAAAGAGCTTATGAAATTGAAAAAGAATTATCTACAAAACCAAATACTGGGTCACATGGTGATTGGTGAATGTGGTGGAATGGGAAAATGTGTGGTAAGTGAGTACTATATTAGATAGGTTGAAGTAGAAATTTCAAATAAAAATTGCATATTTGGGTAGCAGGGAGCCACAGCAGCAGGCACGATTTAAATGTAATAAATCATAAATATCCTTTAGTATCAAAATCAGTTCATCAATGTATTATTTGATGTAAAATGTAGTGGATCGGAACTTTAGACAGTAATGGGCGAACTTGCATACTAACAGGATCTGAAGCTTCCTGGAAGCTATGAATAAAACTACTTTTAAGTATTGAGCAAGATCGTCCATGACATATCCGTACCCTTTTGGCCACTGTCAAAATAAACGTGATCAAACACAATCAAGCACATCAGGCCCATAACGTGGCTCAGATATCAAACTGGGTGAACAATAACTGAGTCCAGAACAAGACTTCAGTATCACTAAAGGGAAAATGTTCACGTTATGAAATATTCAAGTCACTACAGTTTGTAATATAGAATAAGGTAGAGATATTTCAAAATATTCAATATTGTACTTCAGTAATTTATACTTGTGTGTCTGCTGCTGTGGCATGATTGGTTCTCATAGAAAGCCATTTAGACTTTTAAACACTACTTATCAAAAAGAGGATGTCGGGGGTTAGAGGGGTTAGCTTGCGTGCAGAAAGGTTAGTATGAATTAAATGAGATGTGTATGATAATATGCAAAATGGTAAACAACAGCACGACAGACAAAACTTAACTTATATTGAGTCAGGTTCTGCTAGTCTTCTGATGAACACCCCACAGATCTATCTAAGCACCCCGCCGCTGAACAGGAAGACATCTGCCAGCAAGCTAACCCCCCGGAACACCCAGAAGGCCGCCCCCAACATTGCTTTCACACCACCCGTCACTTAGTTTCCTTACTTCATATTAGACATCCTCAAATTTGATTGTATAAAGTAGTGTTGTAAAGTTTAAAACAAGAAAGAATAAGAAAAAAAGAGTTATTATACCACTTCCAGCCACGTTTTTGCGACCGTGTAAGTTGCGAAATACGGTCACCACGAAATTAAAGTTAGCTCCATCGCACCAGCGCAAATGTTAAAATGTCGTCGTTATAACGGCGCAATGTAGCGAGTTGGCGTCGTTATAACGGCGCAATGTAGCGAGTTGGCGTCGTTATAACGGCGCAATGTAGCGAGTTGGCGTCGTTATAACGGCGCAATGTAGCGAGTTGGCGTCGTTATAACGGCGCAATGTAGCGAGTTGGCGTCGTTATAACGGCGCAATGTAGCGAGTTGGCGTCGTTATAACGGCGCAATGTAGCGAGTTGGCGTCGTTATAACGGCGCAATTTAGCGATTTGACCGCCCATTATTCAGTATTCACGCGCCCGGGCTTTAGCAAATATGTGGGTAAGAGGTAAGTTCAGAATGAGGCTGAAATGTTGTCAGGAAAAGGGTCGTTTGGAATCTACTAAAGTAAATGTTAACTTTCAATGATCGCACTTCATAGACTCCGTGTAACAAAGATTAGACTTCCGACAAGCGTTAATCTCCACTACAGGCGCCGCACTGCAGTACCGCTCCGGGATGGAGTAGTCACAGAGCCAGCTCTTCATTATCTGAAATACACCACATTTAGCTGAAATGTCCGGGATTGAGTAGTCACAGAGCCAGCTCTTCATTCGAAATACACCACATTTAGCTGAAATGTCCGGGATTGAGTAGTCACAGAGCCAGCTCTTCATTATCTGAAATACACCACATTTAGCTGAAATGTCCGGGATGGAGTAGTCACAGAGCCAGCTCTTCATTATCTGAAATACACCATTAGCATGAAATGTCGGGATGGAGGTCACAGAGCCAGCTCTTCATTATCTGAAATACCACCACATTTAGCTGAAATGTCCGGGATTGAGTAGTCACAGAGCCAGCTCTTCATTATCTGAAATACACCACATTAGCTGAAATGTCCGGGATGGGTAGTCACAGAGCCAGCTCTTCATTATCTGAAATACACCACATTTAGCTTTGAAATGTCACAGAGCCAGCTCTTCATTATCTGAAATACACCACATTAGCTGAAATATCGGGATTGAGTAGTCTAGAGCCAGCTCTTCATTATCTGAAATACACCACATTTAGCTGAAATGTCCGGATGGAGTAGTCACAGAGCCAGCTCTTCATTATCTGAAATACACCACATTTAGCTGAAATGTCCGGGATGGAGTAGTCACAGAGCCAGCTCTTCATTATCTGAAATACACCATTTAGCTGAAATGTCCGGGATGGAGTAGTCACAGAGCCAGCTCTTCATTATCTGAAATACACCACATTTAGCTGAAATGACCGGGATTGAGTAGTCACAGAGCCAGCTCTTCATTATCTGAAATACACCACATTTAGCTGAAATGTCCGGGATGGAGTAGTCACAGAGCCAGCTCTTCATTATCTGAAATACACCACATTTAGCTGAAATGTCCGGGATGGAGTAGTCACAGAGCCAGCTCTTCATTATCTGAAATACACCACATTTAGCTGCACAACATTCTGCATCATTTGGGCGGGATTTGATTAAAAATAGATTATATTGTAAATAAATTCCCCGAAGATGTGTAGAAATGGAATGAGTAAATTTACGGGACCCTGAAACTTGAACTCAGGCATATCCAAGCCAAGCCACATACCCGCTTCGATGAGAGGAAGTTGGTTTCGTAGACTCGCTTACAGCTGAACTTGTCTTCAGGAATGCAATTCTCTCGGATGGTTTTCTTAATGACCTCAGCCTTGGGCCCGGTCATGTCGTAAAGATGTGGCTGACACGCGAAAATACTGGAAAGAAAAGCAGTCTTCATTTCAAGTACTGATTGGTACTAACAGACGTATTATTGACATAAGTTATCTTTAAATGCAGAGATGCGATCTTCTGCGAAGACCCCTATAACTTTATTAAGAAAATGACCGATCTTCTGAAGAAACATTAAAGAAAACAACGATCCTACTTGTGATTTAAGAATGTCTCTCCATCATGTTTGGCAGTCCAATCCTTGACACTCCGACTCAAATAGTCCGACATGTCTGCGAAGTGCGGGTCGTTCTCCCGAAGCAAGGTGAAAAAGTTGCTTTTGCAGTGCACGTTCTCGTCCAGGCCGTCACTGCAGCCGTAGTTACCTTCACACAACTCATGCCAACTGAAGTAGTGGAGCGGTCTCATTCCCACAGTAAATACAGGTGAAGCTTGCTCTATATCGTTTGTAAGGTAAAAGCATCTAGTAAATACAGGTGAAGCTTGCTCTATATCGTTTGTAAGGTAAAAGCATCTAGTAAATACATCTTAGTAAGGGGTCTAGCATGCCTTACTATCTGGGAATATTAATCATTTACAGAGCTGTTATAGCACTTGGCACTGCTGAATGATACTATAACTCCTATACTATAATGATACAGGAGGTGCACCCTGAATACCCACGGGGTGAACTTGGAGCTATAACTCCTGTACAGGAGGTGCACCTATATAGTGTTATGGTACAGGGCTGCACCCTGAATACCCACGGGTGCTGAGTGATACTATAACTCCTATACTATAATGATACAGGAGGTGCACCCTGAATACCTATACTATAATGATACTATAACTGCACCCTGAATACCCACGGGGTGAACTTGCAGCGTATAACTCCTGTACAGGGGTGCACCCTGAATACCCACGGAGTGAACTTGGAGCGGGTGTCGCAGTAGATGCCGTTAGTGCAGCCCTTCTCATCCCTCCCGTCGTCACAGTCCTTGTTTCCGTCACACAGAGCCGTATTCGGGAGGAAACCTTCCTCCGACGTGTCGCTCAGCACACAGATTATACCGTTATCTGCGGGGAGGTCCTCCAGTTACTCAGCTAAAGTAGCCTAAGGGATTATACCGTTATCTGCGGGAAGCTGAAGTAGCCTAAGGGATATTACAAATCCCGCTGAATTCCATTGTTGTGCATCAACTTCAGCCTTCGGGAAAGTGATCTTACCCTGGCGTCTCGCCAAGAAAGTACTTCCAATGCAGAGTGTCTAAGAAAGTACCCAATCGTATCATAATATGCAACACCTGGGACACTTCGGTAACAGCTAAGTAAAATACTAACTTACTAAAATACTTACCTGAATCCCTGCATCTTTCGGGTGAATTGTGGCTACCATTCTCACATTTCTTACAGTTGTCAGCCTGCAAGAGAAATGGAATCTTATTGAGTAGGGAGGGAAACTGAAGAAATGTTAAAAGTGATTCTGAAGGGACTTACAGTATTGAAGGGGGAAGTTTGAGACTTTACAGAAATTGTTTAGTTCATGAGCTTCCGGAAATGATAGGAGTATCTTCGTTAACGCTTTCAAAGTTGAACTCTTATTAAAATATTAAAGATTTTTGATTTTACAAATTATCTTCTAACCAACTGTTAAACTAGCTGTTTAATGTATAAGGTAAGATCAGATTCTAACCTTTTCCGTATCGAAATACAGACTACTCTGTTTAATGTCAAAGATAAGGTAAGATCAGATTCTAACCTTTTCCGTATCGAAATACAGACTACTCTGACAGAAGATGCTCTTGTCACAAAGCACTGTCTTGTCAAGGTCTGTTTCAGCAGGGAAGGGGTTGGGACATATCTCATACTGATCGCAATGCCAACGAGTGACGTCCATGTCCTGACCATCTTCACAGATATTGTGCTTTTCTGTGGGGATAATCCATGTTTCGTAACATGTGGTAGCAAAGATAAATTGCCACAATATTGTATCTGAGAAGTAAACAGGAGTATGTCCCAATCAGTTTGTGTGATGAATGCAATATTGTAAGTTTGCATGATTGGGAATTCATAGACTTTAATAAAATGCTATAATAAAGCTTTTATCTTATTTCTTAATCATCTAATGCTGAGGTTACGTTACCACATGTTACGAAACATGTGTTAATACTTACGTTACATGTAACGTAACATGTGGTAATACTTACGTTACATGTTACGTAACATGTGGTAATACTTACGTTACATGTTACGTAACATGGATTTATACTTACGTTACATGTAACGTAACATGTGTTAATAATTACGTTACATGTAACGTAACATGTGGTAATACTTACGTTACATGTTACGTAACATGTGGTAATACTTACGTTACATGTTACGTAACATGGATTAATACTTACGTTACATGTTACGTAACATGGAGTAATACTTACGTTACATGTTACGTAACATGGAGTATGTTACATGTTACGTAACATGGAGTAATACTTACGTTACATGTTACGTAACATGGAGTAATACTTACGTTACATGTTATGTAACATGGAGTAATACTTACGTTACATGTTACGTAACATGGAGTAATACTTACGTTACATGTTACGTAACATGGAGTAATACTTACGTTACATATTACGTAGCATGGAGTAATACTTACGTTACCTTATGTTACGTAACATGGAGTAATACTTACGTTACCACATATTACGTAACATGGATTGATACTTACGTTACATGTTACGTTTATACTTACGGCAGACATACTTCTCGTCGAACCACTTCGTACCAGCGTCACAGGAGTGCTTCGTGGGGCATTGACTGGGCTTCTCATCCTTCCCATCAGCACATTCCTGGACTCCGTTACAGATCATGGCTTCCGTCATCCGTATGCTGTCCCCGCCCCCACTCTGAAGATATTTGTAGTGTCAAGATTTTGGCAACAGGAGAAAAATAAGAGCAGAGGACTTCCTACAGCTCCCAATAATATCCGAAAAACTTTTGTGAAGCGATGATCCCGGGATACCATTTTGTGGAGTGATCTTTCCGAAATTTTAAAAATGCTAATAACATGATGTATGTGTTCAGGTGAACTGATTTTAAGTTTAATGACGTTTGCGCGACACTTTTTAAGTTCTTATATACATTGTTTTGATAATTTGCAATTATGGATTTACGTACATTTTAATAAAGTTTCAAAGCCCTTAGTGGTGCCCCTCCGGGGTTTTCAATCAATCAATCAATACTGAAGAAGCCCATTAAGGTTTAATTTGTTCAGTTACATATGAACTAATGAACTAACCGGGGCACAGAATTTATCTTTACACTGCGCCTCAGATTCGTCAGCGTTATTATCACAGTCTTGCACCCCGTCACACACATACTCCTTTATTAAAAATATCTTGGGGTTCTCACTGTCTTTATCACAGTAGCTGAAAATAACAAAATAATATCCTTCAAAAAGATTGCTGAATTTAGAAACAACAAAACGGTGTGCCAATCAAAAAGTTGAGTATCTTGAGATTTGTCAATTCTGAACCTATGAATGGATCGTGTAATACACTGAGATCATGTGGAATTACTTAGATTCCTTTGTTCAGGGGACACCCCATTTCGTCCAGGGAATCATCGCAGTCGGAATAGCCGTCACACTTTAGACTCTGGCCAACGAACTTCCTGGTTTCATTCGGTTAAAGAGGGATCGACGATCTTTAATTATAAAGTTCAACATATAATGGTTGAATCAAATAAGTCCATGTCATACAGGAAGAGGGGTACCTTATTGGCCTTTATTTAACCGGCCCTTAAGGACAAAAATGACTTTGAGATTTTTGTTCAAAGGGCCGGTTAAAAAAGGCCGGTTAAAGTGGGGCCGGTCAAATTAAAGGCCAGTCAATTTAGGTCAAATTAAACTTTTACGACTTGCCTTTTATTCTCATGAACGTCATTATATAACACAAAAAAGACTTTGAGATTTTTGTCCAAAGGGCCGGTTAAAAAAAGGCCGGTTAAAGTGGGGCCGGTCAAATTAAAGGCCAGTCAATTTAGGTCAAATTAAACTTTTACAACTTGCCTTTTATTCTCATGAACGTCATTATATAACACGATAATGACCTTAATCATCGTGAAAGATCGGGATTTGGGTCTTTCGGTGCAATTTATTAAGTATAAATGGTTTTAATGGTCATTTTAGAGCAAAAAATCCTTGGTCTGGTGACCACTAGAAAAATTTTTGTCCAAGGGGCCGGCTAAAACTGTTCAAAATTGATTCGCTTTTTGTCCATAGGGCCGGTTAAAAAAAGGGCCGGTTAAAAAAAGGCCGGCTAAATAAAGGCCAATAAGGTAATACAAAAGATAAATGGTGAGAAAATTGCAATGCAACTACCTTGGATCCCCCTTAGAAGAACAGTAGACGCCAAACTGCTCGCAGTCGAACCTCTCGTTGTCAAGGTCTTTCTTATCCACGCATCGGTACTTAGGGTCGGCTACAAACGCTTCGGTAGGTACTGATCACACAACTTGGAATGTTCCACAATTCTTTGTACATATTATAACTAGCACAACTCTTAAAATCAAATTAATAGATAAAACAATTTCAATTTCAGGCAATTCGTTAATTCATCCCAGAGACTTCCTCACCTTCGCAAGCAGTCCTGTGAGCGATGTAGTTAAAGCCATCCAACTTGCAGAACAGAGAGGTCTTGGTATCGAAGACGGTGACACAAGTGTTATTGGCAGCGTCATACTGGGGAATAGGCTTAGTCTGACACCTCTCAACTAGGGTTACCGAATCGGGCAAATATTCGATATTCGAAATATTCGATATTCGATCTTCGAATATCGAATCATCGAATATCAAAAATAGGTATTCGATATTCGATATTCGAAGCTGTTCGAATATCATGATATTCGAAACTATACGATATTCGCTCAGTATTCCATATTCGATATTCGATATTCGAAAGTTTCGAATATTTGGGATATTCGATGCGATTCGATATTCGCTCAGTATTCGATATTCGATATTCGAAAGTTTCGAATATCATGATATTCGAAGAAGTATTCGATATTCGATATTCGATATTCGATTGAGCGAATATCGAATCATCGAATATCGAATACTTGCAATTTTACTATTCGATATTCGATATTCGATATTCGATATTCGATTGAGCGAATATCGAATCTTCGAATATCGAATATTTTCGAATATTTTCGAATATATTCGAATATATTCGAAAATATTCGCTACTATTCGGTATTCGATGATTCGATATTCGCTCAATCGAATATCGAACCTCTCCCACACACACCTGGAAGAGGTTGCGATTGCATCCGCATAGCAGGTCCGTCACGACCCCGTCCAGGTTAGGATGGGAGTAGGACACGCTGTCATCGCAGAGGGTGTAGTACTTCAGATAGCACTTCCTGGAGAGGTCGGCAATGTAGAACTGAGCGGCAGAGTTAGGACACCGGTACACTGCGTAACCTGCGGGAGTAATTCTACCTCCTGATGCATGTCTAAGTATGGAAATGAGTAAATAATTGCAGTTAGATCCAAAAGAGCAAAAGGCATCATTTAATAAACTCTCATATCTTCATTCACGCTCAGAACGGTTTAATTCCTCATAACTAATTTAGTAACTTATAGTAATGGCAATATGACACAGGATGACGCCATTGCCAGCCACTCTACGCAGGCACCACAGCCACTGTGACACCACAACCAATTGGGACAGCAGCCACCACTCTGTCACACTGGCACCCTGCCAATCTGCCACTTTTGCACCCTGCCAGTCTGGCACCCTGCCACTGTGGCACCCTTCCATTCTGGCACCCTGCCACTGTGGCACCCTTCCATTCTGGCACCCTGCCCACTGTGGCACCCTGCCATTCTGGCACCCTGCCACTGTGGCACCCTGCCACTCTGGCACCCTGCCACTCTAGCACCCTGCCACTGTGGCACCCTGGTTAACTTACTCTTTCCATCCTCGTCCTTCATGTTGGAGCACTGTTCCCTGACGATGCTGTTAATTTGGACCAGTGTGCAGTGGTCACTGCACCTCTCGTAGAACGCAGCTTGGTTAGAGGAGAGGGTGGCGGGGTTCACAGCACTCTCGTCAATGCCAGCCAGCAGCAGGTCCACCGAGCACTCATCAGGGATACCTGAAGATAGCACGACATTTCACATCCTTGTCTCTAACTCTAACAGGGATACCTGAAGATAGCACGACATTTCACCTCCTTGTCTCTAACTCATCAGGGATACCTGAAGATAGCACGACATTTCACCTCCTTGTATCTAACTCTAATCAGGGATACCTGAAGATAGCACGACATTTCACCTCCTTGTATCTAACTCTAATCAGGGATACCTGAAGATAGCACGACATTTCACCTCCCTGTCTCTAACTCTAATCAGGGATACCTGAAGATAGCACGACATTTCACCTCCCTGGGATACCTGAAGATAGCACGACATTTCATCAGGGATACCTGAAGATAGCACGACATTTCACCTCCCTGTCCCTAACTCATCGGGGATACCTGAAGATAGCACGACATTTCACCTCCTTGTATCTAACTCTAATCAGGGATACCTGAAGATAGCGCGACATATCACCTCCTCTAACTCAATCAGGGATACCTGAAGATAGGGACCTCCCTGAAGATATCAGGGATACCTGAAGATAGCACGACATTTCACCTCCCTGTCTCTAACTCATCAGGGATACCTGAAGATAGCACGACATTTCACCTCCCTGTCTCTAACTCTAATCAGGGATACCTGAAGATAGCACGACATTTCACCTCCCTGCCCCTAACTCTAATCAGGGATACCTGAAGATAGCACGACATTTCACCTCCTTGTCTCTAACTCTAATCAGGGATACCTGAAGATAGCACGACATTTCACCTCCTTGTCTCTAACTCATCAGGGATACCTGAAGATAGCACGACATTTCACCTCCTTGTCTCTAACTCTAATCAGGGATACCTGAAGATAGCACGACATTTCACCTCCCTGCCTCTAACTCTAATCAGGGATACCTGAAGATAGCACGACATTTCACCTCCTTGACATTTAACTCCCTCTAAATCAGGGATACCTGAAGATAGCACGACATTTCACCTCCTGAAGATGACATTTCACCTCCTTGTCTCTAACTCATCAGGGATACCTGAAGATAGCACGACATTTCACCTCCTTGTCTCTAACTCATCAGGGATACCTGAAGATAGCACGACATTTCACCTCCCTGTCTCTAACTCTAATCAGGGATACCTGAAGATAGCACGACATTTCACCTCCTTGTCTCTAACTCTAATCAGGGATACCTGAAGATAGCACGACATTTCACCAGGGATACCTGAAGATAGCACGACATTTCACCTCCCTGTCTCTAACTCATCAGGGATACCTGAAGATAGCACGACATTTCACCTCCTTGTCTCTAACTCTAATCAGGGATACCTGAAGATAGCACGACATTTCACCTCCCTGCCCCTAACTCATCAGGGATACCTGAAGATAGCACGACATTTCACCTCCTTGTCTCTAACTCTAATCAGGGATACCTGAAGATAGCACGACATTTCACCTCCCTGTCTCTAACTCATCAGGGATACCTGAAGATAGCACGACATTTCACCTCCTGAAGATGCACGACATTTAACTCCTCTAACAGGGATACCTGAAGATAGCACGACATTTCACCTCCTTGTCTCTAACTCATCAGGGATACCTGAAGATAGCACGACATTTCACCTCCTTGTCTCTAACTCATCAGGGATACCTGAAGATAGCACGACATTTCACCTCCTTGTCTCTAACTCTAATCAGGGATACCTGAAGATAGCACGACATTTCACCTCCTTGTCTCTAACTCTAATCAGGGATACCTGAAGATAGCACGACATTTCACCTCCCTGCCCCTAACTCATCAGGGATACCTGAAGATAGCGACATTTCACCTCCCTCTAACTCTAATCAGGGATACCTGAAGATAGCACGACATTTCACCTCCCTGCCCCTAACTCATCAGGGATACCTGAAGATAGCACGACATTTCACCTCCTTGTCTCTAACTCATCAGGGATACCTGAAGAGAGCACGACATTTCACCTCCCTGCCCCTAACTCTAATCAGGGATACCTGAAGATAGCACGACATTTCACCTCCCTGTCCCATCAGGGATACCTAACTCATCAGGGATACCTGAAGATAGCACGACATTTCACCTCCCTGCCTCTAACTCTAATCAGGGATACCTGAAGATAGCACGACATTTCACCTCCCTGCCCCTAACTCATCAGGGATACCTGAAGATAGCACGACATTTCACCTCCTTGTCTCTAACTCTAACAGGGATACCTGAAGATAGCACGACATTTCACCTCCCTGCCCCTAACTCTAATCAGGGATACCTGAAGATAGCACGACATTTCACCTCCCTGCCCCTAACTCTAATCAGGGATACCTGAAGATAGCACGACATTTCACCTCCCTGCCCCTAACTCTAATCAGGGATACCTGAAGATAGCACGACATTTCACCTCCCTGCCCCTAACTCATCAGGGATACCTGAAGATAGCACGACATTTCACCTCCCTGCCTCTAACTCTAATCAGGGATACCTGAAGATAGCACGACATTTCACCTCCCTGCCCCTAACCTGAAGATAGCACGACATTTCACCTCCCTGCCCCTAACTCCACACCCAACCCCAGGTGGGTTAGATTTGCTGAGATAAACTGAGGCTGAGTAACCACTACCCCGAGGCTACCTCCCTTGAATTATTTCGAGGTGAGTCAAGTATGGCAAATATCCACACCATGAAAGCATTGGTTTCTGGAATTATGATCTGTTGACCTCGCCATAATATCAGGTTATCACGTTGCGAGTATATTTCGAATATGACCTTTCACTGAAGATTTAATACCATGTGAATAACAACTCATATGTGACGTGGCAAAATCTCACGTTGCAGTCTGAATAAGTACTTCCTTCCTAGGTGCTTAGAAACGTGAATATTCTAATAGCATGTCTTCACGTGGGCGTAAGGCAATTGTATTACAACAAGAGGCGTGTATATCGCAACATTATTACCCGTGCACCTCTGCTATGTCATTCAATCATTTAGGCAGTTGTTACGAGTCAGATTGGGACGAGTTTTTCTTTAAGCATTCTTATATTTTGATTAAAATTTCTAGTACGTTCTTTGTGAGGTTTTGAATATCCTGTAGCAGCTGATATTGAATACTAACTTGAATGGTTAGCCTTGCAGATATCTACTCTTTTCAAGTAGAGAACTACTTACAAGTTCCAGCTACTCATAAAACCAACTACTCACAGAATGACTGTTATATGCTTCCCATTGTAACGACATTTAATACTTATATTAAACTTAACTTCTTAAGTTAATTTCAATAACGCTCAGCTAGAAATTCAATCTACAGAATTCCTTCGCGTTTCAGGGGTAACCTGATACACGTTGTAAACAAACAAGTTGCATCTGTGGCCTTCACACGATGTATTACACTCTAGTTCTATTTGATGCGACTCTTATTCTCGGTCACATTTTGAATACGATTTGTGGGTGATTTGCACTGCATATTCAGTTTTATTTTAACCGTTACTATATTGAATTTGTTAGGGTACCTATATTTGGGAAGGGTAATCTAGAGGTCAGTCTCCCTGTGGATCAGCTGATTGAGCTAGTCAAGCCTCACCATAGCTATACTCCTTTATTTCTTCATGTTGCGCGTCAAGTTTGTACGGTCAAACGTGAGAATTCTGGTGACATTATCATTATGGAACATTTGGTTTTGAAGAGCATTACGACATTTTACTTCACTTCATTGGGTGGGAAATTATGATAAACTAGCAGGCCCGGTGGGCCTGCTATAACATAGCTCACTCGGCAGCGCTACGCGCCGCCTTGTTCGCAAATTCTTACCAAAAGCCAGCCGAATGATGTTAGGTTGATAGGAACCGAAGTTGCCGAAGTGTGTTGTTTAATGGCGCATAGGTGAAATGGCAATGTCACCCTATGTTACCCTATCCACGCCGCACGCGTGGGTAGGGTAAGACTTAATGAGTAACGCATTGCATTTGACTGATGTTGCCGTGAATCATTCTTTTTTCGTATACTGATTACGGCTGCGTAAGAATTGGAAAATTAATAAAGATTCATTTTCCAGAATAATACCCCGCCCCGTCACCTTTGTCTTATAGCGTACAACTACAACGATACAAACTTGGATGATAGATGGTTTTAATGCACGCTCGCCGGACAACGTCCATTGACAAAACATGTTTTCTAATGATGATAAACGTTTACTAAGGAATAGGAACTTGAAATTGATTAAACATATTTTCAAAATAAAAGATATCTAGGCCATGCGTGACGCGCGCTCATACTAAGCACAGCAAAATCAAATTCATTATCTAACGCCGCGCATTTTCTCTTCAAGTATGTTACTCAATCTCAAATAACTTTGCAACAAATAGAGCCGCGCGCAGAGTTTCAGCGCGCAAAATTAAAATGCGCGCTCGTTTTGTTCATTTCGTTAGTTCAACAATTTTGTTTCCCTTACGTTTACGTGAAGTGCTCTGAGTCGAAGTTTACTTTTTGAACCTACCATTTATTTAAAAACACGCCGAGACCGACTTACGGACATTGCTCGATGCGAATTTATTTCATCAGTTGAACTCTACTGCTCAGAGATTATTTTCGTAATAATTTCCTACTTTCCTAAACTTCCAATAACTGTCGTCCTAAATATTCCTACATGCCTCATGAACAACAAATTTAAAAACATCAACATTTAAAAGCAACATCTCGACTGCAGCTTAAAACACTTACGTAATGGTAACACTGCTTTACGAACTACTTTATGTTGCACGTGCGCAAATATCCAATCTCCATAGCAACGGTACCTCCTTACTCCCTTTCGCATTCGTTTCTCTTGATAACTTCTTGGCAAGCTCAAATTTAATTGTGTACGGGAGCACAAACATTATTCACGTGCTCTTACGAAATTATAATTAAGATTAGAAAAGCCCGTTGGGCCTGCTAGATAATACAGGACCAAATAATAAGCTCTCAAAAAGTTTATAAAGGAGCAAATTTGCCATTATTCTTTGGTTACTTTTAGTAATGCTGCATGGACCGGGCAAGTTTTGATTATTATAACTTGCTATTGTATGAATGTATGATCTTAAAATTAAAACCGAGTATCGTATTCAAACTGACCGTTGAATTAAAGCATTGATTTACGTCAAAAACTGTCTTCCAAGATCGCAATGTGCTATGCCCAAATTAGATTCAATTTGATTTTGCTTCTGTTCAATCTTAAATTGCTCTAAATTCACATTTTTCCGTTACCATCAACTCAGCATTAATTTAAATCGACCGACGTCTGCCAAAGATTTATGAAGAGATGCTATCGGAAATAGCCTCCACTATGCCAGTCATACCCGTCGTCTTTCTTCGGATCTTGAATTTGAAATGAAACACAGAAAACAGGTCGTTCTTTCAAACGCTACAATGCAGCAGTCAACAACGTATCAGAAAGCACTCGCATAGAAATGATCATAATCTGCACGTGCAGAATATCTGTATCCATAGCAACGGCGCGACTTAGCCCAGCTTTGCATTCGTTTCTCTTGATATTTTCTTGGCAAGCTCAAATTTAATTGTGTACGGGAGCACAAACATTATTCACGTGCTCTTACGAAATTATAATTAAGATAATTATAGATTTTGTCACTCATGTAAATCTCTCTACCCTGTAAATCACTACAAGGTTGCGACAGTTTCTCAGTTTCATTTTTGCTGCTAATCAGCGATATAGATGTCATTAGATATCCACTCAAACTTAACTGATTCGGGTGAAGCTACTTTGCTGTGGATCAGAGGAGTGAGGAGAGCGAGAGTGCACACTCTACGACGCGGTTGATGAATACGTTAAGTCTCAGTTGAAGAGCTACTCAACCGAGGTCCGAGAGAAGAAAGACGTGAAACTCATGACTGAGGTGTGGAGCATCATCAAGAAGCAGAACAGCCTGAATAGGGGTCTGAAGTGCAATGAATTAGGACTGATGGAGAAGACAGTTGAGTTGCAGGATAACCTCCTTAGTCACCAGGAAATTTCAATGGATGACATCGGTAACGTCGGCTCGCAGGCAGTGTCGCAGTCTATGAGGGAAGTTTCTGAGTCTGTGAAGGAGGTGAAATCCTAAAGTGCAGCTGTTTCAGGAAACCGGGCTCCTATCAGTCAAACGTGTCTACAAAAGGCAGTTAAGACCATGTTTGAAGTTTAAGATGGAGCCAATAACGTGATAGTTTTCGGACTCAAGGAGTCGGAGAACGAAGTTTTAGGAAGTAAGGTGGGTGAGAAGCCAAAACTGGAGCAGGATTGGGAAACCGAAACCTGGGGTGACAAGACCTGTCAAAGTGAAGCTGAGGAATGGTGCGGCTGCCCTTCAGATACTGAAGAAAAGCTCGGAGCTGAAGAAGTCTGCCAGGTTCAGGAGGGTGTTCCTGTGTCCAGACCGGACAGAGGAGGAGAGGGAGGGCAATGGAAGCTGGTGGCTGAACTACGGAAGAAGATCGCAGAGGAGCCCAACCATTCTTATGTGATTAGGGACAGGGTCGATTCATCGAGAGTAAGGACTGTGAGCGGCTGATTTCCGTCGTATTATTATCCCTCACAAATCTTTTGACTTCAATTCCCGCCCTGGCCAGGGCGGTAACCCCCCGCGGTAATAAAAAAGACTGGCCAGGGGTATAAGTTAGAGATTTGAGTGTCACAGGGTGATATAATAATTCCCGCCCTGGCCAGGGCGGTAACCCCCCGCGGTAAAAAGAAAACTGGCCAGGGGTATAAGTTAGAGATTTGAGTGTCACAGGGTGATATAATATATAATAATAATAATAAGAGCTGATAATTTGGGACCCAATTTAAAACGATGAGATCTCAAGAACGGGAAATGGTAGAGCCATGATCGAGGTCAAGTTTTGTTGATCTAAGATGGAAGTGTGGCTTAGGCTATGTGAGAAGTTCTGGTGACGTCATTTTCACGTCACTATGACGTCATCAACTTAGCGAAATTTTATTGCATTTTTATCGAAAATAGGCCATTTTTGAGCGCATTTTTCACAAAGAAGGAAAGGAGATAGCTCTCTGATTTTTCAGAATGATTTTTAGCAAATTTAAAAAGCTTTCAGAAAATCATATGGATTATTGGGCTATCTCGATTTTTCATCGAGATATACGCGATTTTCCAAGGTACGGTGAAAAATTGATTTTCAAATTTTTGGACAAAACTTAAACGAGTGAGATGTCAAGAACTGCGACTTATCTTGAGATGAGACTGGTCAAAGTATGTTGTGCTAAGGCGGAATTGTGGCTGAGGCTATATGGGAAGTTGGTTTGAGCCTATTTGGGTGCTGTGATGACGTCATCAAAATCGCGTAAAACCTCTAAAATAGCGTATTTTGCGATAGAACGCTATTTTGCGCTACTTTGGACATCTCCAACTCAAAGAGTTTTCATCGGATTAGGTTTTACTTTGATATGATGCTTTAAGACCTTAAGATTTAGCTATAAAACGAGTTTCAGGGCGATCGGTCGAAGATTGCTGTCGTGAGAGGCTTCTAAAAATTGAACTGCAAATTGATTGAAATTACGTTTATGACAAAAAATTGTACTGTAATCCTATTCTGTGATACGATGGTCAACTGATAATGGTTTTTCTATGTCTCACAGTGAATAGGGATGGGAAATATACGATGAACTAGTGGAGCACGTGAGTTCACGCGGACGTTTTGTAGAAATTAGGGGATTTAAAGAAATTGATATTTACACGGGATTTTCGACTTGATTACGATGAAATGAGTTCAAATACGACTAATGCACATGAAATAAGATGCATGTGCTATACTTCAGCACGTGAGTACACGCGGACGTTTTGTAGAAATTAGGGGATTTAAAGAAATTGATATTTACACGGGATTTTCGACTTGATTACGTTGAAATGAGTTCAATACGACTAATGCACATGAAATAAGATGCATGTGCTATACTTCAGCACGTGAGTACACACGGACGTTTTGTAGAAATTAGGGGGTTTAAAGAAATTGATGTTTACACTGGATTTTCTACTTGATTATAATGGAATGAGTTTAAATACGACAAATGCACGTGAAATGAGATCTGGTTGCCATTTTTCAGCACGTGAGTACACACGGACGTTTCGTAGAAATTAGGGGATTTGAAGAAATTGATATTTACACGGGATTTTCGACTTGGTTACGTTGAAATAAGTTCAAATACGACTTATGTACGTGAAATTAGATCTGGTTGCTATATTTAAGCACGTGAGTTCGCGTGGACGATTTGTAGAAATTAAGAAATATATCAATTCTAGTAATTCCAAGTTAGAATAACGTAGTTTTGGACTTTGTCAGGGTAAGTTACGTGGGTTCGGCTTGCGTGTGGGCTAGTTACGTGGGTTCAGACTACGTGAGGGCAAGTAACGTGGGTCCAAACTGCCTTTGGGCAAGTAACATGGGTTCAAACTACATACATCTGTCAAGATACCACCACCAAAACCGTTGGACGGTTGGTCAAGTAACCCCCCGCGGGTTTGGATGTGACAACGGAAACCTGAAAAGAGACAAAATGGGCTGATCACATCCAAACCAGCGGGGGGTTACTTGACCAACCGTCCAACGGTTTTGGTGGTGTATATAATAAGATAGATCATGATAATTAGGAGCAAAGTTATAAAGCCGAGATCTCAAGAACGGGATATGGTAGAGCCATGATCGAGGTCAGGTTTTGTTGATCTAAGATGGGAAAATGTTATAGGCTATAAGAGAAGTTCTGGTGACGTCATTTTCACGTCACTATGACGTCATCAACTTAGTGAAATTTTATTTCTTTTTAGGTCATCTTTGTGCGCATTTTTCACCAAGAAGGAATGGAGATAGCTCACAAATGTTGAAAAATCGTTAGTTGGAAATTTAAAGAGCTTTCAGAAAATCATACGGATCATCGAGCTATCTCGATTTTTCATCGAGATATACGCGATTTTCTAGGGTACGGTGAAAAATCGATTTCCAAATTATAGGTCAAAACTGAAACGAGTGAGAAGTGCCAAGTATCTTGAGATGAGACCGGTCAAAGTATGTTCTACTAAGGTGGAATTGCTTAATAGGTTATATGGGAAATTGGTTTGAGTCTATTTTGGTGCTGTGATGACGTCATCAAAATCGCATAAATCCACTAAAATAACGTATTTTGCGATAAAACGCTATTTTGCACTACTTTGAACATTTCTAACGCAGAGAGTTTTCATCAGAATATGTTTTACTTCGATATTTTGCTTTTAGACCACGAGATTTAGCTATAAAAATAGTTTCAGGGTGATCGGTCGAAAAATGTCGTCATGTGAAGCCTCTAAAAATTGAGATGCAAAATGGTTGAAATTGCGTTTATGACGAAAAATTGTACTGTAGTCCTATTCTATGATACGATAGTGAACTGATAATGGTTTCTCCATGTCTCATAGTGAATAGGCATGGGAAATATACGATGGATTAGTGAAGCACGTGAGTTCACGCGGACGTTTTGTAGAAATTAGGGGATTCGAAGAAATTGATATTTACACGGGATTTTCGACTTGATTACGTTGAAATGAGTTCAAATACGACTGATGCGCATGAAATTAGATCCAGTTGCTATATTTCAGCACGTGAGTACACACGGACGATTTGTAGAAATTAGGGGATTTCAAGAAATTGATATTTACACGGGATTTTCGACTTGATTAAGTTGAAATGAGTTCAAATACGACTAATGCACATGAAATAAGATGCACGTGCTATACTTCAACACGTGAGTACACACGGACGTTTTGTAGAAATTAGGGGGTTTAAAGAAATTGATGTTTACACTGGATTTTCGACTTGATTATGTTGAAATGAGTTTAAATACGACAAATGTAAGTGAAATTAGATCTGGTTGCCACATTTCAGCACGTGAGTACACACGGACGTTTCGTAGAAATTAGGGGATTTGAAGAAATTGATATTGACACGGGATTTTCGACTTGGTTACGTTGAAATAAGTTCAAATACGACTTATGTACGTGAAATTAGATCTGGTTGCTATATTTAAGCACGTGAGTTCGCGTGGACGATTTGTAGAAATTAAGAAATATATCAATTCTAGTAATTCCAAGTTAGAATAACGTAGTTTTGGACTTTGTCAGGGTAAGTTACGTGGGTTCGGCTTGCGTGTGGGCTTGTTACGTGGGTTAAGACAACGTGAGGGCAAGTAACATGGGTCCAAACTGCCTTTGGGCAAGTAACATGGGTTCAAACTACATACATCTGTCAAGATATCACCACCAAAACCGTTGGACGGTTGGTCTAGTAACCCCCCGCGGGTTTGGATGTGACAACGGAACCTGAAAAGAGACAAAATGGGCTGATCACATCCAAACCAGCGGGGGGTTACTAGACCAACCGTCCAACGGTTTTGGTGGTTAATTTTAGAGAAAGAGTTTGATGCAAGTTTTCTAAGTCATGACCATCTTACTATATATAATGCGTGTTGTTAATATATATATAAGTATATGTGGTTGGCAGGCGTTAGCAATTTCAGGTAGGCAACGAAATTATGTTTTAGTCGTGTTGCAAAAACTGAGTAATAAATCAGAAAAATAATGAGAAATTTTTCGGCCACCCTGAGGGGCGTGGGGGGCCACGCCCTTTTTTTCGCAAAAATTAAACTTTCGAATTTTTCAAAAATTCTTTCGCCATTGAGTTGCTTATGATGAATAAAAATTTTGAGAATTTTGTCCGAATTATTGGGTCACCCTGAGGGGCATGGGAGGCCACGCCCTTTTTTTCGCAAAAATTAAACTTTCGAATTTTTTCAAAATTCTTTCTCCATTGAGTTGCTTATGACGAATAGAAATTTTGAGAATTTTGTCCGAATTATTCGGTCACACTGAGGGGCGTGGGGGGCCACGCCCTTTTTTCGCAAAAATTAAACTTTCGAATTTTTTCAAAATTCCTTCGCCATCAAGTTGCTTATGATGAATAAAAGTTTTGAGAATTTTGTCCGAATTATTGGGTCACCCTAAGGGCCGTGGGAGGCCACGCCCTTTTTTCACAAAAAAATAGATTTTCGAATTTTTTCAAAATTCCTTCGCTATGGAGTTGCTTATGATGAGTAAAGGTTTTGAGAATATTGTCGGCAATATTGGGTTACCGTTGGGGGCGTGGGAAGCTTTTTTTTCGCAGAAATTAAAGTTTCGAATTTCCCCTCCAAACTCGCACGGTCAAATCACTGTCAAAGGGACATGTGGCTGTTAGCTCATGCGGCTGCCATCATTCGCCGTCCGTAGGACGGGAACCGACTAGTAGATTTAATTGTCATAACTATTAACTTTGATAGTTTCTGAGTGCGATTTAGTGAATGAACTTTAGGGGAAATTTTAGAGTTAATTCAAAAGATTTGTGAGACTTATTTGATATATTTTAGTGCATAAACTTCAACTTCACCGCCCATAAAAGATGCAACGCTCCCAAGGGAGTACTTTCAATCATCATCAAAGAAAGAACCCATGCCCCCCCCCTCTTTTCAAGAGCAATCAAAATTGACACGAATGAGAAAACAACGAAATGATGTTAGAAATTAGAAATTATTGTCAGTGTAAATACCTGACAATAAATGAACATTTGTATTTTATGAGTTCCAAATTGGGACATATTTAGTTAGCAAAATGAAATAAAATTGGAACATCTAATTTTCTCAATTTGGCTTCAAATGAAAGAGAAATAGCAGTTCTTACCGCGCGTGAGTGAGAAGAGAAAGCATACGAGAACCCCAATAGCATTCACAATAGGTTTCATACTACCTGTCAAAGAAATGAAAATCAGGTAAGATAAAATGATAATCAGTCAAATAAAGTTATAAGAAATAGCTACAATGAAATTATCCAACAAAGTTGCCCTTTCATTCGATCGAATTCAACAATAATTCATTCTGACACCGAGTAGCACATGCTATTCGAATGCAACTGATTTTCAAACTCTCTCTTATCATAAAACGAAACGTTTTCAACTTGCTCTCTAAGTTTCAGGTATTTATTTCGCTAAGAGGACAGACTATCATTTACCGATGGTTAATTTCATGGGGAGCACACAAAATATGAATTTGAATATTATTCTACTGAATTTGGAGACGTCTCAGGGCTGATACTATTTCCTTAGAGGTCGGTAGACTTGGGGGCTCACAACCCCTCAGGTCAGGGGTTGCTAGCATGCCCAGCAGTGCAGCCAGGTGGGTCCCAGTGGAACTCTCTGTGATTGAGAGTTGTCATCCATCCCCAAAAGGGGATGTGATGGTCAGTTGGTTATTGCACGAATTTACTTGACTGACTGACTCGCTGAATTGACTGACTTGACTGACTGATTCACTGAATTGACTAACTTGATCGAACTGACTTGACTGAATGATTCACTGAATTGACTAACTTGATCGAACTAAGTTGCTTGCCAGCAGGGGGTCAGCATGCTCGGGTTCATTGATATACTTTCATTAGACCCACAAGTCATAAGAAGATAACAATTATTCGAATGAAAGGATTGATGAAAAAAGGATAAAAAACTAAATTTCATTAATTGAAGAAGAAAGCTGGGCAAGAATAAAAAACTTAAAAAATTTCTATCCAAGTGAAACAAAAAATTACAGGATCATTAATTACAAGACTGGCAATTTCATACTTTCTATCACATAATACAATGAAATAAAGTCATAATCATATGATTTTCGAAAGCTTCTGAATACAATTCTCTCGTATCAGTTATCTCGTTTACACTTCAACCTCTTGAAAGTCATAATAACTTCTTATCACTTTCAAGATTCGTGATGCTCGGTGTAGTAAATGATCGTACATCATTAAAGCAATAATGGGGGGGGGGGGTTCAAGCCAAACTATTTGGAAATCTCGTTTCTGAGATA
>WFMF01000868.1:0-32177 GCA_011033025.1 Beroe forskalii | reverse complement strand
AAGATATCACAAATAATTACAGGATAAAACAATTGAATGAAAGTCATCAGGGTTGAAATAATCCCAGCTGCTCACACATGGCAGATAAAATTACATCTCGAAGAATTCCTTATTGTAGGAAATTAAGCACTCAGAAAATTAAGCCTACATGTCATTAAGCACCATGAAATTAGGCCCTTTTGAGACATCTGGTGCTTAATTGCATGTAGGATTGATTACATGTATGCCAAATTACATGTAGGCTTAGTTTAAATTTTTCAAAATTTATTCAAATGACACGCAATTTTTAATTTGCATCTGTTATCTAAAACAGATTAAAGTTCTGGCAAGAGACAGGTAAAACTTGAACAATCAGTTGAAGACAAGGCTAAGTTTTTGATGTTCTGTAAACAGGAATCAAGATGATAACGATGAATAGGAGGATAGAAAGAAGACTTTGTGGAAGCTGAAGACGAGAAGGAGGCTTACGACAAGGATGTTTGATTATTCCATTATTTTCAATTCATCATTAAATTATTATAAATTAGATTCTGGACTTCCATTGTTCTACATTAATTACTACTGCACATAAAATCGAACATTTTTTGACGTTGAAAAATCTCAAAATAATTTGAAAATAAAGGTATACAAAAATTAAGCCAGCATGTCACTAAGCACCATGAAATTAAGCCCTTTTAGAGGCATTGGTGCTTAATTTTCTGAGTGCTTAATTTCCTACAATAAGGTAGTTGGTAATTAGGAAAGAGCAAACTGATATTGATAGCATGAAACACGTTATTCATCACAATAAAGCATTAATGCAATTTGATGTTTAAAAGTTTAAACATGGCTCGACAGAGGAAGTGTAATAATTAGGGTTATACATAGAAGGCATCAAGAAATTTTGCACATAAAGACATAACACAGCAATAAAACTGTCCGATGGCAATGAAGTAAGGGTTGACTTAATGCCAGTGAGCTGATCATTATACGATGGTATCTCGATTGATGACAGGTACAAGGAAAGAGGATCAGGAATCTGATATTGATAGCATGAAAACACGAACTATTTATTATTTAATGACAAAGGAAGCATTGTAATTTGGGTTAGGCATCAACATGCAAGATATATCACAATTAATAATTGCAGGATAAAACTGTCGAATGAAAGTAAGAGTTGAATTAATCCCAGCTACTCGACGACTCATAAATGACATGATAAAATATAATCTTGATTGATGACAGGTAAGGAAGTAAGGAAAGAGCAAACTGATATTGATAGGATGAAAACACGATCTTCACAAAGCAATTTAATGTTTAAACATGGCTCGACCGCAGACAGAGGGACTGGGAGCAATACACTGCACAATACACAGCACAATACATTACATTAGTTTACACTCAAGCTTATCCAGTGCCGAAGAATTGGCGGTTTCGCAGGGTTTTTTACTGAATCGGACTCGCAGTGCAAGCGTTTCGGACATTTGGCACCAGTCTGGACTGGTGCCGTGTCCAAGCTCGCCAGAAATAGAGCCCTGGTTTGGAGCAAGGCGCGGCGCGCGCGTAAAACTAGGGATCTGGTTAGAGCAAGTGTGCGTGTTATGGTTCAACATTCAGAATAGCGCCGTGCGCGCTGTTTGATTCAAGTGAGCGCTTGCAACAATTGTCAGACCCCTTCGCCGCGCGCGCGTCTGACAATGCAACAATGTTTTCATTGCTTAACACGTACATCCCTGTTTGCGTGATCGCGCTTCCCGGTAGGGAAACGCCGCGGCGCGCGTACGCACACCTATGCAGGCTTTGTGATTGTCAGACGTTGTCTGACCTTGCCAGACGTTGCCTGCCCCGACTCTGCGAGTCGGGGAGCGCGCGAGGTTCCTAAGCCCGCATAGGTTAGGTGTGTGTACGCGCCGCGCGCTTCCCTACGGGATATACGTGTTTAGCAACGCGCGAGGGGGCCAGGCATGGCAACGCCTGGCAAGTCTGACCACTGACCCCTTCGCCGGGCGCTTGCCCTAACCAGGGCCCTTCCTAAGCCCGCATAGGTGTGTGTACGCGCCGCGCGCTTCCCTACGGGAAGCGCGCCGCGCGAGCCACACAGGGATATACGTGTTTAGCAACCAGGGCTCTGGTTACGCGCACGGAGTGCGCGGCGCGGCAAGCGTATCGACACCCTGGTTAGAGGAAGCGGGCGCGCGCGCGTCGGCCGCTGAAGGCAGACTGAAATAATGGTCAGACAACGTCTGACAAGATATATCAATATGGAGTAATATTGCGCTGATAAATTGTGATACAATAGGCATAGTCAACTTTAAGATACTGTTATGTGTTACTGTTATGCAAAAAAGCAATGATTTTTGTAAATAATGTATAACAATAACAATAACATAATCGAAATTGAATCTTTTTTCGTATTCAATAATCCACGAGCATGGCGTCAATTGTCACCGTCCAAAAACACAACTCAAACTCGAAATTGGTTTTTAAATGACAACATGAATATCATCCATTTATTCATTGCTAACAATAGGCAGTTCGAAGCCAAACCCTAGAAATAGAATATTATTTCACCTCATGCAATCTGGAAGTGCAATCATATAATGATAAACTTGATCAATAAGGAAATGTAAGGATAGGCTTGTTTGACAGCCAGCAGCACTATCGTGCCTCGTGTCACTGCGTAATTGTAACCGATATGATATTGAAACAATCAAACAATATCTATTTTCAAATAATAAACCAATCTTCATTATGCATGAGTTGATTATGATACACGTATTGTGTAGTAAGTTAATGAAGAATTTGATCCTTATCACCAAATTAATTTCATTCTGACGTGAGTGTAGCTACTTAGCTAAGCATAATTTTCAATTTCATGAAATTGATCATGAGCTCATTGCAAAGGGATGATAAAGCTAATAATGCTATATTGGGGGGTGGCCGACATATTTTTTTGTTTTTTTTGTTTTTTTTGTTTTTTGTTTTTCAAAAATCACATTTACCTTAACAAAAAACAAAAAACAAAAAATACAAAAAATACAAAAAAAACAAAAAAACAAAAAAACAAAAAAACAAAAAATACAAAACATAAAAAACAAAAAACAAAAAAACCATAAAAACAAAAATACAAAAACAAAACATAAAAACAAAAACATGAAATACAAAATTACAAAATAGATTAAAACAAATAAAAGAGTAAATATAATACTATTGATACATCAAGTTATTAAGGTTTGCGTAGTAACCTTCTGCTGAATTGAGTGTGGAAAATCCATTTTCACATTCATTTTGTCAGTTCGAGCCCACATAACCAAAACTATATCTTAACTTCGGAACAAACAACATTGGTCACGTATTTCTTGTCAATTCCTTCAACTCATCGATGAACTCAACGGCTGAAATACAGAAATTGACATCAAGTTTACGTATTTCTATCGCATCTGAACTTGTTTCAATGTAATCAAGTCGAATGACCTATGCAAATATAAATTTCTTGAAATCCCCTAATTTCTAGAAAACATCCACGTGAACTTAAGTGCTTCACAATTTCATCATAGATTTCTCATTCCTATTTATTGTGTAGGTTCAAATTGAGTGTCCGCCAAAGGGTCAAAATCAAGTTCAATTTGGCCTGATGATAATGTTTCTATCATTTTCTGTATCGTCTCAGGATTCCAGAATGGTATCATTATATACAAATTTTTTCGTTGAAATTCATTTTTTTCAAGATTTTCTGTTTATTTTCATGACATTGAAAATCCATCATTTCAGCCGAAACATGCTAAATTTCTGCTGCTTTGGAGCAACAATGCAGCAAAGTATGGCTCAATATGGAACAGTGTGGTGGATAAATCATTTTGAATGATTTTTGGACCTTTTGTATGACAAAAATCCACAATATGACCATTTTCTGACCTCATGGTCCAAAAATTGACATATTCTCATTTTTTGATGAATATTCTGCATTGTAGGCATATTCAAGGTATCTAATCTTGCTGGTGGTATTGATTTAAGTATAAGGAAGTTTTGAAAACAATAAATTGCTCTGGAAGTGGTCACATGTCAAGAAATTTGCTTGCGGGACATAATTTTGTCTCATGTAATGATAAAAATTTTGAACTCTAAACCAAAATTCTTCATAGGGATGATTATTGACTTCAAATGATGTGTAAGCTATTGTTAGATGTCCTTCATAACAAAACAAGTCCTCTGGGTGAATAAGTTTATGAAAAATTCCAATATTTTGCCTTTTTTGATCATTTTCGAAAATTTTTTGAAGAAGGTGAAAAAGCCCACTAGAAGGCAAAACTTGGATGAAATCCATCTCTTATCAACCAATTTGCATGGTCACATCGAAAAAAAGAGTTGGTGTCCATGAAATATCCTCTGGTTTTTATTTTTCCAAAGGTACAGTAGGGCGCGGGACATATTTATGTCTCGCGTAACCTTATTTTTGAAAGGACCTTTCTGGACTTCTCCAAGTATGCCCAAATGTGTCCATACCACGTTTCTAACATATCCATAGCACCCAATAGCCAATGAAAAGTGATTTAAAGTTGATCTTGAGGACATTTCTTCATTGCGCGGGACATAATTATGTCTCACTGCGCACTCCAATGCGCATCACATTTTTGACCATAACTTGGCCATCGTTGAAGCTAGAACAAAATTTTGGGTCCATCTGAAAGCTGAATCTTGGCAGAATGCAGTGCACACAAGCAATCATTGAAAACAGCAGAACAAGACCTCCATAACCAATCCTTGTGTTGATGATAGAGTTTTTCTTACTTTTTTGTAACCTTAATGTTTTTAGATAAAGTTGAATATATGCTGAACCATGAGTCCAATTGACTCAATTTTGGTTTGTCTTGGAGCTTAGGCTTCCTGCTAATATCACAAGCTAAAATTCCTATACAACTTACTTTCTGGCCTGGTGATAGCCAATTCAATAAGGTAACAAAATTCATGTAACCTTATTTATAGGCAAAATTTTAAGCGCGATATGGAAATTATTCTCAAAATTGACGAAAAAAATAGGATTTACTTCTGGTTTTTGCATTCTATATCATTTACATGGTCTTTGGTGAGGTATTTGGGCCAAAAATTATTCGAAATTGATTCTATCTTCATGTCAAACTTTTGTATGGAAGTTGGCGGACAAAATTTTAGCATCGTTTGAACCTACACTATTGAGACATTGAGAAACCATTATCACTTCGTCATTATATCACCGAATAGGGCTACATTCTAAATTTTCGGTCTTAAACGTAATTTCAAGCATTTGGCAGTTACATTTTTAGAAGCCTCCTGCGACAAAAATTTTCGACCGATCGCCTTAAATTGAGAACTCCTCATTGCTAAATCTCTAGGTCTAAAAGCAATGTGTATCGAAGTAAAACACAATCTGGCGAAAACTCTCTGAGTTACAGATGTTCAGAGTAGGGAAAATAGCGTTCTATCGCAAAATACTTTATTAGAGTGGTTTCACTCGATTTTGAAGACGACACCACAGCAGCAAAATGGGCAGAAACCAAATTCCTTTCATATTTTTTGGTTTTCATGTTTTTTGGTTTTTTATGTTTTTGTTTTTTGTATTTTTTTGTTTTTATTGTATTTTTTGTTTTTATTGTTTTTTGTTTTTTTGTTTTTATGTTTTTGTAACTTTTTTGTTTTTTTGTTTTTTGTTTTTTTGTTTTTCTGTTTTTTTCTGTTTTTTTGTATTTTTTTGTTTTTTTGTTTTTTTGTTTTATTTGTTTTATTTGTTTTATTTGTTTTTATTTGTTTTTGTTTTTTCAGAAAACAACATTTACCTTAACAAAAAAAAAAAAAACAAAAAAAACAAAAAATAGGTCGACCCCCCCCCCTATATTCCATTGCTCGCTTAGTTTACTATCGAAAAAAACTCGAACAATGCCCGTCGAAAAAAATCAATTTTCTACCGACTATACTTTCTTCTGATGACACTACAAAATCAAATAATTTTCAAAATTGTGTGATTACATCTTGTTTGAAATAAAAACCTATAGAAACAATGTTATGAAATATTAAACGAGTTTAATCAAATAGTACCCGAATAAAAAACACTACCGTCAACAGTAGTATATAATATGCAATTATTGCCCATTTAAACTCATATACTTCTGTATAGACTCAGGTTATTACTGTAATAATTAAAAGCAATACAAATACAGTTTTTTCCATAATATATCAACATTTAAGAAACATGCACGTCTTTTAAAGGAAGAGTCAAGAACATTCGCTTTCTGCTGGAATAATTGCAATATAGTATTCGGTTCCAGACGAATAATATTGGCAAGAATACGTTCTTTATTTACTATGAAAGTAGTTGTCCTTTTTTGTATCAACCAAGTTAAGCCACACGCTCAGAGCCAAACATTGGTTTGTTTCTGACAGCCGTCAGAGCCACTTTCGTACGGCGTCACTTAATCATTGCCTCCAATGATTTACTCTGTAAGTCTGTACCCAGCCTTTCGGAGAAAAGGCGACTTCATATTGCATCGGGCCGAGGAACCCATGAATTTCTGTAGTTCAATTCACACTAGAACAGGGCCTTTGTGGTCTTTATTCTCTGTTTTACTGGCCGGGTTCGTTACATCGGCACCGAAAAATCTGAAAGTTGAAAAATTAAGCCTTTTATAGCTTCATTAATTTTAATTCATTCATTCATTTTACTTCATTAATTTTCATTCATTCATCCATTCATTCATTCATTCTCTGCACCTGTGATAGGGTAAAACTAATCGGCGGAAGGTGAATTCGTAGAAAGGATGAGAGGGAGTGTCCGCGTCTTGGGAGTCCTCTGTGTCACTGAACCTCACTCTCTCCTCGTCAAACGAGTCAAAGTACCGAGTATCAGTGGGGAATCTCAGCTCTGAAATCGGAAGGGGGTATTCAAGTGATCAAACGGTCAATTAGAAATAGAAAATGCGGAAATTTTGTTAAAATCCAACAAAATTAGTTCCACTTTATCAATTAGAGTTTTGCAGAAATGTTGATAATGGATTCCACTGAAATTGAATCTTATCCATATGTGAGCACAATGACATGCACACATGACACATGTGTCCGATCGACGAAGGGATTGATAAAGAGAAAGACGCGCATTTTACAATGCATGCAATTTACTTTTCATATACTTTTTGTAAAAATTAGTAAATTTACGCATTTTTATCGATCGATGCATGTACACACTGCACACATACGAGTAACCACGCCTTCCCGTGACACACCCACCTGGTACCATGGGCGCCCTCACGTTGTGCAGGTTGTCCCAGTCTATCTCGTCAAAGAAGGCGTGCTGCTTGATCTCCTCCGCGCCCTTATTTCCCAACCTGGGAAGTGCGAATTGCTTATTCAAGGTTTAAAGGAGGTGTTGTTAAGAGAGGGGTTCATTGGTATAATTAGGAGGCATTTATTAAACGGGAATGAATAATATTTCTCGCTTTTATTTGACGACTATGCGGAGAGTGTGCAGTAGTCTGATGATAATAATGAGGGGACAGACCTGCTATGCGAGTCCTGCAGGAGGTTGAAGATAAGGTCGATACTGTTCCTACTGATGTTAGCATTGAGAGGGATAGACAGGCACATCCTCCAGTTGATGATAGACATCTGGATATCTGATGCAGACGAACTGAGGAAATACACATTGGGTAAGAGGGGGTTAGACATGAGATGATAGACATCTGGATATCTGATGCAGACGAATTGAGGTAGAACAGGGGTTAGAGGGGGTGAGACATGAGATAATGGGCATCTGGATATCTGATGCGGACGAACTGAGGTAGAATAGGGTTAGAGACATAAGATGATAGGAATCTTGATATCTGATGCAGACGAACTGAGGGAGAACATGGGTTAGGCGGACATTCACACTTTATATAAAGAGAGCCGCCATTAAACCTACCTAATATCTTGAGGCTAGTGCACTAATTGTAAATTGAATTCCATTATAAACCTCACAGGGATACCCGTGTTACATAGCAGGTGCATTTTGATGTAGGGTACATTGGTTGAATGGTTATATCTGCAGTTGTGTTCCTTTATATATATTGATATATTGAGAGTAAAGGCATTCAAAGACAGAGACCAAGACGATTTGTCCAGATTCAAGCATAGTTTCCTCTCGGATAAAACATTTTCAAGCACCTCTGTCAAAATTTGCATAATTTCAATTTTAAGGAAATACGTGACAAGGGACCATTGCAATTCTCTTTATTTCCCTCGATCTAGCGAGGTGGCACACTTTTTAGTCTATTTCGAGCTATTGAAGTATTGTCTTTCGTGTACCACTCACACTTTTTGGGAATGTGAAATCTTGGGCTTTATTATAACCATCTAACCAAGAGAAGCAAGAGAAGAAATTAATTAACTTCTCGAGCCAGCGAAAGATCCTTGAATTTTGCTGTGCCACAGTACAGTACAATGAAGTGGTAGTTCCTTCTGCCGCAAGCAAAAGCCACTGAGAGCACAACGATTTGATCACGTGATTACTGCATTGCGAGGTAGGCCTTGCCACTTCAACAGTTCCCACGTGGTCACATGACCGGAGAATCACTCGGGATTTATACCATGACCTGTCAGGACGTCACCAATGCACCATTATAACCCTTGATAATGACATCACTACATCCACCACCCCACGTTCACCTAATGACGTCACGTGACCACACACCCCTTATAAAATGCACCAGCTGCACTGAAGTGAGAGTGTAACTGCCACAACTGGTAACCTGTTAAATTGAGTGATTTCCATCTTATCTTCTGTGTTTCAAGTGGCAATCTGCCAAAATGAGTGATTGCAGTGTTTCAAGTTCCGATTTGCGGCATTTTTAATCCGAGCGTGATCGTAGTGTTTATCGACAGAACTGGATAATGTTTGTATGATCATGCCGCAAAACGAAACATAACAATGTTTGCTTTGATCTTTTATATATAAGTCAGTAAAAATTTTTAGGAAGCCATTGGAAATTATTTCGATAAGCTATTAAACTGTAACAAATGAATGTGAGAAAGTCATGATTATTTTTATATTCATAAAATCTTCCGTTGTTTAATTTCAACATTTTAATTTTAACAATGTTACAATTGCTGAAATTGTTAAATCATACAAAATTAGATTTCTCAAATTGTCAGACGAGGCAAAGTTTGGCCAATATGAAGGAAACCATTGAAAATTAACTCGATCAACTATCAAACTGTAACAAATGGGTATGAGAACATCTTTAATTATAACCTTTCCAAGACACCTCCAATTTACCTTTTTAAACAATATTGTTAAATCATACATTAAGGTTCTTCAAACCGGACCAATTGATGTGTGTAGACATATTAGAAAAAAAGATTGATATCACTCCTAACTAGCTTTTGTTTAAAACCAAAATTCTGTTTTAACACGACAATAAGGCAATTCAAAGACATCGATTCAGCATCTAAAACCATGGCAATGACGTCATTCTACAGCACTTATTATTTCCTGATGGTGACATGTTTATATATAAAGTCACTGAGTGTCCTGACATTGTAATGTCATCAAAAACGCATAAATATACGAGCTGTTAGCACTACAACTCATGTCAGGACAGAAATTATATATTTAAGTTCGTCCTATTGCTTTGTAGCAATTGTTAACTCCGTGAGAAACTAGAGCTTGGTCACATCACTTTGTTTCTATAACTACTCTTCGTTTTTACTGCTTGAGATGGAGTATTCTATCATAGATCCAGGACTATGGAACTTGAGGTAAACAATCAGTATTAGTAATACTACACACAATCAGTGTGTAGATTTGGAGACAAGGCAGGTATTTTCAAACGAGATCAATCAATCGATACATGCTTAAATTTGTTTGCAGAATCTTATCTTAGAATTTACATCGTACGCACACATTTTCGCATCCTTTGGTACTGCATGAACATGAATGTGATATATCGATAGATCATAGATGACTGATTTCATGAATTGGATGATTATTCATGAAATGAATGTTGACGCAGACCATTCATGCACTTTAACGAGATTGCTTATGTTATTTTGCATATTACAAAGCATGGGATTGCGAATGAACGACCAACTTCGCTGATAAGTTCTCAATTTCACATACATATCTGACATCATCTTCAGTTTTTCAACAAACTATCCAATGAAAACTTTGGTGTTGGAATAGGCAATAGCAACAAGATTTGATGACTTGATTCATCTGTACGTTGTTTATCGGGAAGGTTGGTGGGCGCATACAGTATAAAAGTATGCTGTCAAGATTCGGCTTGGCAGTACCAAGTGTCGAGACCCGGGTTTTGACTCATCTGTTGCATGTCTCTGATCGTTCTTATATGGGACAAATAATATTCAGTTTGATACTTTACACCGCTGCAGACTAGTACTGATTAACAACACTTAGGCTGTTAAAAGCCCTTGGCCCCACAGCATGTTATTGCGTTATGCCATTCCCATTCCCCCTTAATATCTATCACATCGTTTTCAGTGGCACTATGAACCTCCCATTCCCCCTCCTAACACATCTACCCCACCCTTTCAGTGGCACTATGAACCTCACGCAGCTGTCTGCAGAAAGTCTGGACCTGATCTCCGACACCCGGTCCCCAGCTGAGCAGGTCCTGATAGCCGCATGGTGCATCCTATCCCTGCTTCTGGGGCTGCTAGGCAACTCCCTGCTCCTCTACACGCTGTACCACAAGGCTCTGCCCTTGGACGCCACCTCCAAGTGGATAGTCCTCAACCTGACCCTCTCCGACCTGCTCCACACCCTCCTGGTGGTCCTGCCCATGTCCATCACTAACGCTGCCGGCAACGCCTGGGTCTTGGGACGGGGGGCGTGCGTCATTAACAGCGTGCTGGTGGCACAGGGCGTAGTGGCGCGCATAGTCCTGGTGAACATGTTCGCAGGACTCCGGCTGCTCCGGTGCGTGTGTCCCTTCTGGAGGTGCAGTCTGTCCGGCGCCATGACACGGGGTCTCATAACCCTCACTGCAGTGACTATCAGCTCAGTGTTCCCTGTGTGGAACACTGTAGCTCAGATCAGGGAGTTTACTATAGCTGTGTTCTGGGGTCCGGGGTCTAAGTGTGCTGGGTGGCCCTTACACCACCACACTGTACACAAGATACTGACAATAGCACTCTTTGGCATTCCTTGCATTCCTCTCACTATCTCCAACCTGACACTGATAGGGTTCGCTATTGCCAAGTCTAAAAGCAGAAGAACATCGCCCAACAAGAAGAACATTTGTTTGGTGCTGATGGTGACATTCCTTCTTCTGCTGTCCCTCATACCCATTAACATGATAAACTTTCTTAAAGCACCTGTTCTTAGAATGGTTTACTTTCTTAGATTTGCAACGCTTTTCCTAAATGTTTCAGCATTTCTGAATCCTTTCGTGTTTTTTGTAACGTATTCTAGCATAAGAGATTTCCTTGCCCAGAAATTTGTGGGCAATTACGTTCGCGAAAGGTTTTCGAGCTGCAATACAGCTGTAAGTAATTTGAACATAAACCATGCTGTAAGCAATTCTAACATAAACCATGCTGTCACATCAGTGCAGTAAGCACAATACAGTAGAATGCACAAGATTCATTTCATGTACTTATTTGGAGCTGATCATTTTATGTGGAAAATGTATTGTATTTGTACAGCTATTTTATGTGCTTTTTAAAAATCTCGTCATTATTAAATTTCCGAACGCACAGTGCACACCCTGAACAACAAGTTCAAAATTCTCGAGAAGATTTCAACCACTGTTCATGGGGAGGAGTTACTGGCTGGATCTCTCGCAGATCAATCCCGGATAAAGTAGAAGGGGAGAAGTAAAATATGGAATAAACAATTGTTGTACGTAACTAGCAATACATCAAAATCATAAAAATCCTATATTAAGAAATGCACTTACGCATAGAAGGGAGGTTTGCCAATTATCATCTCGTAGAGAATAACGCCGACACTCCACCAGTCACACTCGTGTTGGTACCACTCCCTGAGTAACACCTCAGGGGCTATGTAGTTGGGGGTTCCTGAAATAGAGAGGGGTGTAAAACCAGTCACACTCGTGTTGGTACCACTGAGTCCCTGAGTAACACCTCAGGGGCCCTATGTAATTGGGGGTTCCTGAAATCATGAAACATGGAAGAGGGCCGTAATATTGATGACGCCGGAGTGGAGAGACAATTGGGCCCAAAATAGAAAGAGATTTTTCAAAATCTATTGCTAATTGGGAATTGGGATTGCAAGAAAGCAACAACGAAAAACTATTGTCAAAATATCAAACAAGTATTGCGCCCGCGGGCGCTATTCTTGCCGGTGTCCTCATTTTCAGGCGCTTATTTCCCTCCCCGGGCTAAATCAAAAAGAGGCATTCACTGCACATATTTACCTCCTCGAGGTACTTAAATTTGTGCATTGATGAATAAATTTTTGTGCATTCAAATTGATTGACGAAAATTCAAAAGCTTGAGAGAGAACAATTAGAAATTTGTGATTTTGAGGAGCACGGATCAGAATGGACGGTGAACGGACGTTGTGAGTCTTATCGTGATATTAATTGATGAAATTTGCCACTAGAGTCGAAGAAGCATTTAAATCAGAAAATTGATCAGTAGCGGGTAACCAAATTTGTGCTGGCTGCAGAGCACACTGCATAAGATGACACTGCGCAACAACACTCCGAAACCTGTTACCATGAAGAAGCAGTTAGTGGCACGGACACTGTACACCGGACTACAGCGGTGGATGTAGTGTCTAGTATGCACAAATTTCCGGGGCACTTTCAGAACTTGTCCATCACCAACCCTAACAATGACTTTTTTGTAAAACAAAAAGTCGATTAGGAAGTGAAAACAAACAAGGTATTTCACTTACCGACTAGTGAGTGAGCGAGACACCGCTGATGAGCTCTCCTCCTATCCAGAGGTTTCTGATGGTTACTTCGATCCCCACAATTACACGTGTTCTGCTTGGCTAACGACTCATCGAAGTCTATGCTAGCTTGTCTATCGTGCGGCTGCCCGAGCGCCGTCTTGTACCTCGCTGAGTCATGCGTCCAGTGGAAGCCCGTGCAGAGCCCGAAGTCAGTGAGTTTGAGGTGCCCCTTCTCGTCGATGAGGATGTTGTCGGGTTTGATGTCGCGGTGGATAAAGCCCAGTTTGTGGACGCTCTCCACGGCACAGACCAGCTCGGCGATGTAGAAGCAGGCCGCCCACTCCGGGAAGCGGCCCTGCTTGATAAGGAGACTCATCATGTCCCCTCCCGGCACGTAGTCCATAACGAAGTAGAGGTTGCCCTTGTCTTGGAAGGAGAAGTGCAGCTTCACCACCCACTCGTTGTCAGCCTCGGACAGGATGTCTCGCTCAGCCTTCACGTGAGCCGTCTGGTTCCGTTTCCAGACTTCAGCTTTACGGAGCGTTTTCATGGCGTACAGAGCACCGGTATCCTGCTTCTGTACAAGGGAAACTTCACCAAATGAACCGATACCAATGGTTTTGATCTTGGTAAACATATCCTTGTTTATCTTTGATCGCTTCAACCGAAGGAAATCAGATTCTTTCTGAGCGAATATAGCACGCAACTTTTCTCTCTGTTCCTCGGGAAGGTCCTTGATGCTTGCCTCGAATTCATCTCTCCTCTTTTTCTTGTTTGCCGTTTCTTTGATCAGGTTCTCTATTTTCTGCTCAAGGATGAACTTCACAGCTTCACTTGGCACGGCAGGCTTCCTGTTGACTTCATTTGATTCCTCCTCCTTGCCAGCCTCAGCAGGTTTGTTCTTTCTGCGGGGCAGCGGGGAGAACATTTTGAAGGGTTTCTTCTCACCGTCGCAATTCTTCTTACTCTGCTGCGAGGACTTCTTTGACATCTTTGGAGTGGTTGGAGGAGCAGCTTTCTTCTCCGGTTTGGGCGACAGAACGGCGTCTTTGTAGGAGGAGTTCTGAATGGCGATGTTTTCGTTTAGTTTCTTGATCTGCTCCTGCACCGATATGGATGCTGAGGTCGGGGTGTCCTCTGGCAGTACCCCGGTGGTGGGTGCTGGACCCGGCATGTTCTCGTCAGGTTCCGGCGTGTCAGGAGCAGACTCCGGCTTGCCGTTAGTCATGTATAGCTGCCCCTGCTCAGGGGGATACTGGAGCGGGTCCGGTTCTAACTCCAGAGAGTACCCGTATTTCTGAAAGTTGGAGCCCGCCTGGTAGGGGGGCAGCTGGTCGGGGTTGACGGGTTGCTGGGGGCAGTGCGGGGGCTGGTTGCAGGGCGGGGGTATGCACTGCGGGTGGTAGATCTGCGGGCTGGAAGTGTACTGGGGCGGGGGCGACATTTCCCTGCAGTCCTCCATCATCTCAGCGCCGCCAGAGGGCGGCTGCTCGTAGCAGGGCATGTGGCAGCCCAACACAGGGCCTGTGCGCGGTGGCAGGAGCTGGGGGTCCACTTCTCTCCTGGCGGGCTGCATGGGTTGCGGGTACTTCAGGTAGGGGGTCTGTGCAGGGCGATTGTTGGATCCACTGCTCGTCTTAACGGCGGAGAAGGCAGAAAAGGGCTGCTGTCCCTGAAATATACATTGCGTGATTACATTTATACAGTGGTATCATCGCATTAATTCCAGGTGTGTTGTCAAAATATGCGGGCCTGCAACAGATTTTAACTAGCAGTGAAATGTATCCATGATGCGATGTAATATTATTGATAGCTCATATAAAAGTACAATGCGGAATGTGTCATCACTTATACTTGGAGGGTTGCAATGTATGATAAACCCCAACTGACCTCATAGCCGTCTTGGGTGGGGAAGGCAGGTTTAGGTCCGAAATTAGGGACCAGGCCCGCGGGACTCGGGCACCCCCGACCCACGGGACTGGGGGATCTGGCGGGCTCTGGGCGACCTTCATCTTCGTCAAGATTGGCGATGTTATCGAGCGAACCGTAGCGCGTCCTGAGTGATGATTAGATATTATGAATGATAGCCATGATAAAAAGATACTCTAGACAGCTTTTGATTGGTAACATTTTCGTTAAAAATTCTTTCCGTGAAAACCGAGAAGTGTACCTGATAACTAAAATATGCGCTAATTATCGTGAGAATGTCTAGAGAATCCAATTATTGGGGTTATTTTCAAGGGAATTGTACACATACCTTAGACATTCTCCTTGTAATAATTTAAAGCGATAAGAAATCAGGTGATCATACTTTCAGTTTGGCAACGAATTCACAATACCAGTAATTGAATATTCTTAAGTGACGTAATGAATCAGGAAGTCTGGAGCTCCTTCACGAAACATTTAGGAAGGCATTAGGATTTCCTAACTGAAAGTTAGGAACCCTTAATTAGATTTGATGTTCACGAAACTCCACTTAAGAACACTATTTTCTATTTTAGGAATTCCTAACTCGGTCTAGAAATGTGTTTAGGAATTCTTAATTTTGTCGCTCCTAAGTCCGCGTGAGACCTCACGATAATTGCGTGATTCCTAAAATGGTGTTCCTAGGAAGTATTAGTTCCCGTTTCCCAAATTATATCGCTCCTAACTTTTTCCTAAGTGCTTCCTAAGTCGTCAAAAGTTAGGAGAGCTAAAATGGTGTCCTAACTCCAAATTCCTAAATTTTCGGTGTCAATTTCACGCTGTGGCTGGGAGAGTAATCTAATTCATAGCTGAAAGAGAGGTAATTCTTACGGGAGGATGGTACTTCCATTTTCCAATTACCCCACGCAGAAACGTTGCCCTCCGACCCTCGTAGTTGATGGCATGATCTGTAATTTTAAACCATTCGTTTGCCAATATGATAAGAATTTAGGGAGATTTAAGATCAAGCTGACTGATTGGAGGAATTAAGAAAACACAGCAATAAATCAAGGTAGTCATATTAGGATAGTTAAGACTCCAATTGTTTTTACTTGTTAAACTTAGAGAAGTGATGATTTGTTGATTTCAATCTGAATCAGGTGTTTCCTGCCCGAGGATTTGATGGTATTTTCAAATCCTTAATTTCTGTGCAGCTGTTTTTAAACGTTGGTATCTCGTGCTTTTTCACTTCAAGAATTTGTTCTTTACGACAAACCCCTCAGCCTTGATTATCTGCAGTTTGCAATGCTCCACTCCTCTAATTCAATAACACCGGAGCAGCGGTAATCCAATAGAAACGGGACACTCTGATTGGCTTGTGTTTGTTTTAGGAGTATCAACACGTGACCAGATAATTGCGTGATCAGAATTCCTAACTGCAGTTTCGTGAACAACACCTCCACTAAGAATCTCAAATATATTTTGGAAAATAAATTTCGTGAACCCTTCCTAATTTGTTTCCTAAGCGTTTTCCTAAGTTACTTTCCTAAATGTATTCCTAACCTGCACTTAGGAATTTCTTTCGTGAAGGAGCTCCAGGTTGTTACATATTTGTCCCACAAATCGGCAAATATAATTTGTCCATTCTTTCAATAGGAGGAAATGGACACAATAAGATTCCTTTGTAACTGATGGAGATAACACATACCAGGAAACATTCTTAGGCTCGATTATTAGGCAAAGTTCAATCTTCCTCAGTGAATCTTCCTGAAGTCGAAAATTACGAAACTTTCAGCTTCTGATTGTAAAACCTAGCATAACTCACATCAAATCAGCGGTATTGTTTTTGCACTTTTCCTCAATTAGCATCCTCGCAATATCCTCTGCAGTACTGGTTGTTCCGTGTTGCTGTGCTGCAAATGCTGCGATTTCCTGAAGAATGTCCGTGTAAATTCCATAGATGACGAGAGGGCAAATCATAGGTCTTTTGGGAATGATATGTCGGTGACTGTGACGTCATTTTAATGGTTGAGTGTGGTGAATTGTCTTACATTCCTCATATACGCAACATTCAATCATACATAACAACCACACACCTAGTCAGGGAAAGTCGGCGTGGCTTGGGCTGGGTCAGACTCAAGCTTACTAAGTGACTGACCAACTTGTGAAGTCTACACTGTGTACAATGTGCATGATTCATGGTAGTGTACGGTAAAACACATATCCAATTACAGCTAGCATATTATCCACTCTGATAGCACAGGACAAAAGATGTCAGGAATGCTTTGTCATTCCATTTTCTGATCAAACGCGCGGCGCACATGACAAAACGCGCACAAAGACCGCGCTAAGTATTCTGGAGATTTGAGCTCGCGGAATCCAGTAAATCATCATCTAACGGCAACAAATTATATTTACGTCAGAGACAGGAATTCCCTCTGTTAAAAGTTGTCATATCACTCGAATAAATTCCTGCGTGTCCATGAAGGATTCATTGCGTAATATTGGGCGTATGGATGATGCTTCGTTAACTCAGGGGCTAATGAGAGTAAATGCTTCCGTGGTAAATAAATGACTGAGTTAATGAAAATTGGAACTGGAATGAAGTTTTGAAATCTAAGACATGTGAAACACATTGGATGGTAATGAACAAGAAATAATCTCAGTTTAAGAATCACCGAATCGCTGTTCTGTGTAAATATTTGCCATGTACATTTTTGACATCACTACGTCTGACTACATACGAATATAGGTCTCTAAGAAATTACCGACTAACCTCCAATAATGGAGAAAACATGGTAGTTTTTTCCCTTCTACGTTGGCTGTACATAGAAAAAAGACTCTTAGCGTGTTACAAGTCCTGAATAATGACTTGTTGCAATGTGAGAATGTGTAACGGAATCAGATTGCGGAGACAAGCTACTGATCTGAGCACCAGACTGCCAAATTAACGGAAATACCTCGACCTTGCATTGTCTTGTGTAATGTAATGAGATTATACGGGGTTACCTTAGAAAATGTAACATTTTATAGACCTGTTATTTATTGTTTCAATAAGCCATCATTCCATTGTTTTTGTTTCAAACCGTTTATAAAGAGGAATGTGACCAAATTATGTGTGATTTAGCAACATTGCAAAAGTAACATGGAATGAATGTGAACACATTCCAGAAGTTTAAATTCCTGAGTAAGCCCTGCTGCATTCCAGTCTAAGAGAGCTACGATAAAACCTCCTGATACGCCCAAAGACTGCTTTGCAGACTGACATAGCACAACTATTTGGCACGGACAGCCATAGGCATACTAAACCCTGCACGCAAAGCTATGCAGTGCCACATCAGCAAATTCCCACCTCAATCTGTCATAACGACATCAGCCTTTACCCCCAATTACTCAAATGCCAGATAAATATTTGCATTCCAGTGTAAAGTAATAGGGTTGCGATAAAAACTGTCTGACGCAGACAGCTGCCTGCAGACAGGCAGTTATCAGCGCGGCCACTCCAAACACCCGCTACTTGACGCAGACAGACCAACTCCAAACTATCTGGCAATTGGTACGGACATTCCACCCGACAATTTAATAACTGCAAAGAATGTGCAGCACATACCAGCACCTACAGAGTAATTGCGTGATGTACACACCATATATTATAATACGCTGTCAGTTTGTTATCACTAGAAATTTAAAAGGAACGTTAAACTGACACCAAGACTAAGTAGACACACATATATACATACATTCACACACACGGGCATATTTACTGAACATTTCCAGAGGGTAACACACACACAAACACACACACACAAACAGACACAAGTAGATTGTGTGCGTGTGAGATAAACACATTATAATTTCCCTTCATCAATATATCAAATATCATGTGTCAGTAGATTGCTGAGAAGGGAGATAAAATTCCAGGATTAGATCTGGCAGGATTCCAACATTTCCCACGACACATTAGTTGGAATGTCACTATGGAGAGTAGTGATTAAATACACTCATCATAGCACACACAAGAGAGGATGATTTAGTGTTAATGTCACCTCGCAAGAATTCATATATTCAGTATGTTGGCACATGTTTTTCAGGGATTAAATCATACAACCAAGCCTTGACGGATATCATATTATCATGACAAAATGATGATAATATGGCAATACTGTCCACCCCGCAACCCGTAAGATTAGCCCCGTAACAGGCAGTTACAGGAAGTGTAACACTAGTGTAACATAAGTGTAAATGTAATCATCCTCCCATTGAAACTTCTGTACACCGTATGTATGTATGAGATGGTGAGACAATCTGGTTTAGTTATGTAGACAATAGTCAGTTTTTGGGTACTTTTTGGTCAATCTCGGCCACCTTAATGTTCTGTGTGAGTAGGGTAACGCGAGCAGTGAGTTAGTACGTATGTTATGTCTAGAGAGAGCGAGGAGTGCGTGTGAGTGAGCGGTGTGAGGATGTTTTTTGGGTTGAATGTACGACGTTTTTATCGCTGTGTATCACCTTTGATCGATAAAGTTATACTTGATTATTGATAAGCTCCGAGTTTACCTCCTCCATTCTTGAAGATAAATCAGAGCCACCCTCGGCCAAGATCTTAAATTGTGTACAACTGGCGTGCTACTGCTACTCTCTGGACCTACGCGGGGTGTAACAAGAACTGGAGGAGATTCTTTGGACGATCAGACAGTGAACGAGAGGAGCTGGTTTTACAAGTACAGTACTGGAACCGTGGTGAGTGTTTTGAATTACAATCGTGATCCAGCAGCGTGTTATGTCGTGCATGATTCAACTTCCAGTATCAAGATCTTAGTTTGTGGCTACCAGTTTTCTACTTCAGCACGAAACTTCGAGATTGGGTCAACCTGGGTGCGTGTGAGTACACAGTACTCCTTTCATATTAATTAAGAGTGAAGCACTGAGGAGTTGCGTGAGTTACTCGTCAGTGACCACTACAAATACGATTGAATTCTCCATTGCTTGAAATCGAATCGAAAGTTTCGTAGTTGTGTTTCAATTGCCATCTGAATCATTGTGTTGTGAAGCAGCTGACAGAGGAGTTGTAAATCATCAATGGCGGACGGAGAGTTACAACTTGATCAACCTGCAGGCGTTTTTGAAGGTGGGGCAGGACGTGGACATAGAGCCGAGGATCCAGAACCAAACGCCTCCTCGAGAAGAAGACCGACCTGGTGGACAAAACGCCCCATTACCTGAGCAGAGACGGAACAGGGGCCAGCAAGGAGGATGCCCGGCGAGGGGTGGTGTATTAAAGGAGGCAATGTTGGACGAGGAGGCAACGTCTTAGTTTTTGGGGGGGTTATTTAAAACCGAGGGGGGGAAAAAAGGCCCAAAAATTTTCCCCCCCGGGAATTTTAAAATTAAAAACCCATGTAAAAAAACCTTAAAAAATTTTTGAGCGAAAGTCAGTGAATTAATCCAGTTGGCCCTTCTAAGACATGGCAGATAAAATTATATAATATTGTTTGAAGAAGGGAGAAATGACTTTGATTGCAGGGAAATTTAGAACACGTTATTCACCACAATATCACATTAGTGCAATGTTTAAAAGTTTAAACATGGCCTGACAGAGCAAAAAAAAAAAAAAAAAAAAACCGAAAGTAATTTAGTTATGCATACAATGGCTTTTAAAATAATACCTTCAATAACTATAAAATAAATTATCCAATGAAACTGAAAGAAAGAGTTTAATTTAATCCCAATTCCAGCTACCACCAAGGCATAATAAATGATATCGCGATTGAATGACGATTGTTGGTATAAAGGAAAGAGCAAACTGCTAATTTATATATTTATTTATATTATTTTATATGCTAAAATTATATGGAGAATAAGGATAGCATGAAAACACGATATTTATCACATTATCACAGCAATGGCCTGAAAGAGGAAGTACAATAGAGTAATAATTAATTGGGGCCATGCATCAAGAAACTATACAGCACAGCAATAAAATTATCTGATCAAAGAAATAGCTGACCCGTTATAACAAGGTATGACAAAATATCCTCGATTGATGGTAGGAGAGCAAACTGTTTATTAGCAAGCTGCAAAACACTAATTCATCGCCAATATAACAGCTAAACAGAGCAATTTAATGTTTAAACATGGCTCGACAGAGAAAGCATTATAATTTGGGTCGTGAATGCAAAATATCACAAATGATAACAGGATAAAACAGTTTAATGGAAGTCGTAAGGATTGAATTAATCCCCCTTGAGCATCAATCAATAAAATTAAAACTCGAAGAGCAAACGATATTTATAGCATGAAAACAAGTTTTTCAACAAAGCAATTAAATGTCAAAAGTTTAAACATGGTCGACAGAGGGGGAAAACCCACTTGGAAACCGCCGATTTGGGTCGATCAGGGCCCAATGGGGCGAGGGCCTATGCGGCGCCGATTCCGGGGGGCGGGGGGCCGCTTTTAGCCCAAGGCGCCATAATTTACATTTTCCAACGGGGGTCATCGGGCCTTTGGGGGATGGGGAAAACGCCTATGGACCGCGCTGTCGGCGCTTTTTACCGCTTTGGTATGTTTTTTAAACCTCATAGGCGCCTATAGGCGCCATAGGCGGAATGTTTTTTGCCGATTTTTCCCCACTTTCTACAATTGTGCTTCATTTTTTTGGGCCTATAGGGGCTGAAAAAACAGTCCATTTGTGGGTTTTTTTCAGGGTTTTCAGGTTTGGGTTTGGGGGTTTTAAAGGGTTAGGGTTTGGTTAGTTAGGGGTTTGGGGTTTGGGGGGTTTAAAAAAGGGTTTTGGGGTTTAAAGGTTTTGGGCCCCTAATAAATTCAAGAGCGGAAGCCCATATGGAAACCAAAAGGTCAAATTTTGCCTCGGACAAAAATTTTTTAAACAGTTTTTTTAATTTTTTTCTATTTTTTGAAAAATTTTATCGGGCATCAATCTGCCCCCTGATTCAGGTGCTTTAGCTTATTATTCTTTATTTGATTGTGAAAGGCACAGAAAAAAAATGGGGTTAAAATGTCACCCAATATGTGAAATGTTGTTTTTGAACCGTTTTTTCGCTGGCATAAGTTTGGGTTACCATGTCAAATATGACGAAAAAAGAAGCTGGAGGCCCCAAAAGTGGAAAGGATACTTTGGGGGCACCGGGAAAAGGCAATGGGTTTTATCCCCTGAGGCGAAAATCATAGATTAACGTTGGGTTCAATTTGTATTTGATTTGGTTTTGGTAATTTTGGTTTTCGAGCCCGCACAGAGCAGGAAAACAAATCGAATTTTCGAGGATCGTAATGCTTGATCTCAAGCGTAAAGAAGGAGAAATAGTGATGATCTACCTACGGCCTACCTCTATATACTGAGTAGGTAGGAAGGGTAATGAGTAAATTTTGTATCGTTATGTCACTCTGTACCATCAATCTGTTTCAAGCAGTCGTTTCTGTTTTGCAAGTTGTAGGTGTCAAAATACGTCGATTTTTTCCGTATTTGAAAAATAAACAATCATGATCAAAGTGGAACACCTAATATGAAAATAACTGAGCAAATAAATTTTTAAATTTTCGTCAAATATCGCACAGTATATATTTTTGCCAATTTGGGGGATGCGCTTGCTGAAAAAAGAGAACCAAATATTTTCTTGGGGACGACCAATCGATTACGATATTGATATGGGGTTTGGGTTAGGGTTTGGGTTAGGGTTTGGGATTGAGTTAACCCTGACCCTAACCCTAACCCCAACCCTAACCCTAACCCTAACCCTAACCCAACCCTAACCCCAAGCTTAGCCCTAATCCTGACCCAACGATGTTGCAGTACCAATTTAGGACTACTTTTAATTCATCGGCGCTTTATAGGCGCCTATAGGCGCCGAAAAGAGGAGAAGTTATATTCCCGAAAATCAATATCGTAGCCGAGGACAGAAAGTCAGCATCGGCGCCTATAGGCGCCTATAGGCGCCGAAATATAGGCGCCGATAAGCGGTCGAAAAGCGCCGACGGCGCCGATAGGCGGTCCATAGGCGCTTATCGCGCTTATCGGCGCCTATAGGCGCCGATGACCGCCGAAAAAATGAAAAATGTCAGTTATAGCCTATAGGCGCCGAAAGCGGCACCGCCTATAGGCGCCGAATCGGCGTCGAAAACTTATAGGCGCCTAGGCGTTTATAGGGCGCCGATTCGGCGCCTATAGGCGCCAAATCGGCGGTTTGCACAAGTGGTAATGTGCCGACAGAGGGACTGTTATAATTTGGGTTATGCATACAAGGCATCAAGAAATAATACCAACACGTCGGGAACACAACAATGAAACTACCCAATGAAACTGGAAGATAGGGTTGAATTTATCTTAGTTACCCACAAGGCATGATTAAATGATATCTCAATTGATGGTAGGAGAGGGCAATCTAATAAGCTAATATGCCCTCTCAACACAACCCTAGATGCATATTAGCAAGCAGCAAGAAAGCATGTTATTCATCACAATATTATAACTAACAGAGCAATTTATTGTTTGAACATTTAGGTTGGTGCATGTAAGATATCACAAATAATTACAGGATAAAACAGTTGAATGAAAGTCATCAGGGTTGAAATAATCAAAGCTACTCATAACTCACACATGGCAGATAAAATGATATCTCGATTGATGGTTGGTACTTGGTAAAGAAAGAGCAAACTGATATTGATAGCATGAATGCATATTATTTATCATATAACAATATCACAAAGCAATGGCTCGACAGAGGAAGTGAAATAGAGTACCTAATAATCAATTGAGTTATGCCTACAAGGCATCAAGAAATAACAAACAGTTGAGTTAATCCCAGCTACTCACAATCACATTAATTAGGCATGATAAAGTGATATCTCAATTGATGGTGGGAGAGGGCAAACTAATACGCATATTAGCAAGCAGCAAGAAAACATGTTACTTATCACAATATAACTTAGTAACTTTTTAACAGAGCAATTTATTGTTTAAACGTTTGGGTTGGTGCGTGCAAGATATCACAAATAATTACAGTAGGTATAAAACAGTTGAATGAAAGTCATCAGGGATGAAATAATCCCAGCTGCTCACACATGGCAGATGAAATTACATCTCGAAGAATAGTTGGTAATTAGGAAAGAGCAAACTGATATTGATAGCATGAAACACGTTATTCATCACAATAAAGCATTAATGCAATTTAATGTTTAAAAGTTTAAACATGGCTCGACAGAGGAAGTGTAATATATTAGGGTTATACATAGAAGGCATGATGAAATTTTGCACATAAAGACATAACACAGCAATAAAACTGTCCGATGGCAATGAAAGTAGGGGTTGACTTAATGCCAGTGAGCTGATCATTATACGATGGTATCTCGATTGATGACAGGTACAAGGAAAGAGGATCAGGAATCTGATATTGATAGCATGAAAACACGAACTATTTATTACTTAATGACAAAGGAAGCATTGTAATTTGGGTTAGGCATCAACATGCAAGATATATCACAATTAATAATTGCACTTGCAGGATAAAACTGTCGAATGAAAGTAAGAGTTGAATTAATCCCAGCTACTCGACGATTCATAAATGACATGATAAAATATTATCTCGATTGATGACAGGTAAGGAAGTAAGGAAAGAGCAAACTGATATTGATAGGATGAAAACACGATCTTCACAAAGCAATTTAATGTTTAAACATGGCTCGACCGCAGACAGAGGGACTGGGAGCAATACATTGCACAATACACAGCACAATACATTACATTAGTTTACACTCAAGCTTATCCAGTGCCGAAGAATTGGCGGTTTCGCAGGGTTTTTTACTGAATCGGACTCGTAGTGCGCGGCGTTTCGGACATTTGGCACCAGTCTAGACTGGTGCCAAATGTCCTAACTGTTCGCCAGAAATAGAGCCCTGGTTTGGAGCAAGGCGCGGCGCGCGCGTAAAACTAGGGATCTGGTTAGAGCAATCGGCTTGGTAAACACGTATATCCCGTATATCACGTATATAAACACGTATATGCCTTCGGCGGACGCGCGCGCTTCGCGCGCGCGCCCGCCGAAGGCGTAGGGGTCAGACAACGTCTGACAATATATCCCTGTGTGGCTCGCGCGGCGCGCTTCCCCGTAGGGAAGCGCGCGGCGCGTTCGACGGGCGATGTCCGTCCCTTTCTTCTGACTTGTTGTTGGAAGGCGCAAAGTGACGTCCAAATGTGGAACGCCGCGCGCGCGAGGGTAGGGTAACATCCTACGAGCGGCGCGTACACACACCTATGCGGGCTTAGGAAGCCATCGGCGGGCGCGCGCGTCTGACGAGTCGAGTCCGACCCTCCTAATTTCTTGCCAGATGTTGCCTGCCCCCAGCGCAGCCCCATATTTTTCTGCGAGTCATGTCAGGGCGCGCGCGCTTATAGGCCTTGCTAAGCACGTATACCCCTGTTATCGTCCCGTAGGGAAGCGCGCTGCGCGCGGCGCGAACACACACCTATGCGGGCTTAGGAATGCTATTTCATAAAAATATTAATGGTTCTTGACTAATTTTGTTATTTGATTTTCAAATGTTCTTGAAAATTGAATAAATGGACACCTGGGTTAAAAGGTGTGTTTTTAGTGAGAGCAAATGTTTTGATATAACAACAGGAAGTGTGATGGTTTCATACCATAAATTATTATATTTCTATATTTGCTTTCCACATTTGTCAGACGTTGTCTGACCCCTACGCCTTTCGGCGGCGCTGCCTGACAATTCCACATTGCATTACTTATTGATTGTATTCTATTGTAGTATTGTATTGCAGTACTTAAAGGGATTGTGTTGGTGTTCAAATACATAGTTGGAGAAAAGTCTTGCAGATTGATGTCTTAAAAGAAGTTTTCTTTTCGATTTGAATATCATTGATATCATTGATTTGAATATCATTGATACTATTTTTATTTCAGTTCAGTTCTTGTTAAATACAGCCTCATACTGTCCAACAGCTCTTTCTTTATTTGTTATGCCTTCTCTTCCTGTCACAGCCACTGAGGATAATGGAGAATCCACTAATGGAGATTTTTCAGACTATGGCAAGAACTTCTCTGATGTTGAGGCCAGACTAAAGCATAAGTATTCTCAATCATTTGCTGACAGGAGTAATAAGTCTCCTTCATCAAGATCACCAAGTTGTAAGAAGACTGTTGGATCAAGAAACCAATGTCCATGCTTGAAGGAGTTGAAGGAATCTTGTTTTATAACATGTGTATGGTGTTTCATGTACGCCAACATGTTTTTAAAAATTTTTCGTGTACCAGGTACGCCAACGTGTTTTTCGCCAAGAACATCATCAATAAATATTTTTCGCATTCCATAAAAAATAAAATATCGGCTAATTTACCGCTGGCAAAAAATTGAAATTTCAACAAAAATAATTAATTTGAAAATTAAATAAGACAAATTAAATAAGACAAATTAAATAAGACGAATTAAATAAGACGAATTAAAACGAAAGGATAAGAAAAGAACAAAAGGAGAAATAAGAAAAAAAATAGAAAATTTGGGATAAAAAGAAAATTGTAAATGAAAACAGATGAATGAAGAAAGGTGAAGATTCAACGAAATCTCAAAACTAAATGGCCATTAAATTTAAATCTAGCCGATTCATTTTCTTTTTGATCGCCCTTTCTAAACCGTTTTTTTTGCACAGAATTTTCAAAGCCTGCTTTCAACAGGATTTCAAGGAGCAATTGCTTGAACAATAGCTCGGGAAAGCGTTATTACTTTCCCTTGCTCGAACAATTGCCCGGGTAATACCTCTAATTTAATTACCAGATTCGAGCTATTGCTTGATCGATAGCACTGACCGTAATAGTTGAAGTTATACCTGGGGTAATTTATTGATAGCTCAGGTAAGGAAAAACTCCGCTCTAGGCACACTTTGCAGGGGCTCAGGGGGAAGGTGACACAGGCGGCTGCCTCCCCCTTGTTGGACAGACAATATGAAAATTTTATTAATTTTGTTAAAATGAGAGCTTTGAGTCAAGCAAAATAAAACATTCCACAGGTTGTGAATGTAACTTGCCTCCTTTTTTAAAAATCTGGTTACGCCCCTGCACACTTGCCCGAGCAATAGGACATATAAATTATTAGAACTGTTCTCATAATAAATTTTCGCAGAAATGAGGACCAAAATGATTAAATTATTTTGAGATAATAATAAAAACTTAAAACTTAACTTCTTTTGAAAAGTTTTTAAAGATCTCAATAACATTTGAATTTGAACAATCAATATTTCGATAGACATGTTTAACAATGAATGAAATACTAATAGCAGCGTGGAACTGACTGCACAATAAAAGTAACAAGCTAACCACGATGTTTCACATTTCAAGATTTCAATAGCTAGTTGAAATCACACTCATCCCCACAGTCCACATAAAGGACTTTAACACTATCCAATTTTCCTCCAAGTATTCTATCATTTAAAACTTTATCTCTTATTACTAGCTCATATATTCAAGCGTCGAGCCTGAGTACAAATGGGGTTTCATAAAAATACGTCGAAAGTGTAGCCGAAGCCTCGTAAGGTCGGACTAAATGGCGACAAATTTGACTTGAGTATTTTGAAAACGCAAACAAACGTCAGTCAAACACAACAGTTCAATACTTTGTTCTCAAGCATTAGGCAACAATATATCTCTAAACCACTCGTTCATTCAATTCATCGTCAGTCGTTATTAACACCCTTCATACATTCATACTCAGCTGACGAAAATAATCAGATGATTTTCGAAAGCTTCTGATTTTTAACTTTCGTACCATTCAAACGTTTTCAACTTGCTCCCGAATAAGTTCACGATGTGATTGTAGTCTCAATCTCTCATTATGGTAGCTGCTGAACTGAGTAGGACCACTTCGTGTACCTCTTCGTCGCGGTGCTGTGCGTAACAGTGTGATATCTGGGTTGGTCGCTTCTGCCAGCTCCTGAAGGCATTATAATTTCTATCATTCTTAATATATGAAACTGATAACAATATAACGAGACTTATTACGAAACAACTTGAATAATTCAAGTGATCACTTGCACAGTGATTCAAAGACGAAGTCCAATATGGTACTAATCAATAGTCATATTCCGAGTAAATTGCAATAAATGTTAAAAATTATGTGCGTGACAGGAGATTTCATAAGTCAAATTACCTTTGCAACCATCGCTTCAGAAGCTCACAACAGAGCCCCTACCAGCTGAGGTCCTCTGATTAACGATACAGGCATCGTTATAGTAAGAATTTCATCGTTGTATCGATCCAATCTTCGTCATCTTTCTGTAATGGATGAAAATGCACTTTGAATGGCACATTGGACAGAGAGTAGAAGAATAAAATAGATAGGGACTTGGCAAACACACCGCAAAAAACTACGAATATATAGCAATAAGCATCGTACCTGATAGTGACACAAGCAAACATCAATTCTTCTTAATAACTGCATAGTGCATAACACAGCATCGATGCACGCATTTCAGTCGCAACTGATGTCGGATCAAACTCCTAAGAAAGAGGAATTGTATGAAATTGGCTCAAGAAACATTACTCAACAGTATGAAAACTGAATTTTATAAAATTACCCCATACAAAGCAGTGTAATAACAACACAGCCGTCAACCCGCAACCATTGCCGTGCCCTAAACCTAATGTAGAAGACACTTGATTGGGTTAACATCAGGCTGATCACGGGCAACTTCTTTGGTAGGCGGATTTTATATAGCTAACGGACTTTATAGCTAAACCGGTCAAAATAGCTGAATGTTGATTTAGCTATACCGTCTGCAGTTCTGACTATTTAAATCTTCTTAGCTGTCCCTCTTCCCCTATCAGTTTAAATGTCTCGCTATAGGTCCTCGATTCGGACTATTTAGCTAAATCTGTATCATAGCTGTTCCTCCCTCCCCATTAAATTTATTAGGTAACCACACATAAAAGATCGTCTCCTCTCTTCTGTGTAACCCGAGTCCCAAAGTAGCATGCTCTCTCCCTGGTTGCTCGTCAAGCAGGGGGGCGGGTGAAGATGTTCTCTAAGGAAGTTCAGGGAGGTGGTGCAGTGTCGTGCTCCTCTGCTCAGCCTGGAGAGGGAAGAGATATGGTAGTTGAGTTTGGACCCGGCTTCGAAGTCGAGGGAACTGGCACTGTCAGCAACGATGTCCTTGGTGGGGAGGTCCGTAGAGGATGTATTCTTCTTGATGTCACTGAATATATTTTTTTCGAGTATATAAAAGGTAGCTTCTAAAATGTGCTGGGGGAGAACACTCAGTCAATCGTAAAGACTGTTAACGAGGTTACCCACTACAGAAATAAAAATAATATATGGGATTGTTCACATATTACGTAATCACCTAGGGGGGAGGGGGTGTTTCCAAATGATTACGTTACATGTTACATGTTATTGTAACAAATACAACTACTGTAAACTTGATTACGAGGGGGAGGGGGGGGGTTAAAATCGGCCAAAAACGAAACTCCACCAAAACATACACAAGGCCGACTTAACAACTTCCTCGCCTCTGTGTGTAGCATGAGCGAGCCAAAGGAGAGTGACCGAGGTGTCGCCACCTCTGAGATCGGTGTCTGAAATTTCCACAAAATCACAATTTGTACGCGTGTGATACTGATTTAACAGTATATTCACCTACGTACATGGCGCCGCGCGATCGGAAATTTCAGAAGAATTCTCATTCCTCGAGGTGGTGACACCTGCCTAATGGTTAGCATGGGGGAACGACGTGAGCGAGGATACCGCCACTGTCGGCAGTGGTATGGTTACAGTTATGGTTAGAGTTAGGGTAAGATTTTGTTGGGGTGTTTTGTCTGGGGGGGGGCCCACATCCAGAAACACGCGAGTCCGTGAGTCTGACTCGGAGGAAATTGATTTTGAGAGGGAATTTTTGGTGGTTTGAGAGGAATTTTTTTGTATTAAAATGTTAATTTTAGATTCTGACGGCAGAGGAAAATGTTCATAATTTTAAGTCAAGTGTCACAAATATGTTTCACTCATGAGCAGAAGGAATATGATGTAATTCTAAATTGAATTTGAAGGCAGATTTCGTATTAAGATGCAAAAATTTTCGCCTGCGGCGGGCTGTTGTGATCAAATTGCGTGTGAATAAATTGGTCTTAGACACAGCCACAGGACATGTGAACTGTGACATCAAAAATCTTCGTGTGCGGCGGACTGTTGTTAAATCAAATTATCAATACCAAATTTACTTTACATTAGAGGCAGATTCAGATGCAAAACCTTAAAATTTTCGCCTGCGGCAGGCTGTTGTGATCAAATTATGTTATTCAATTAATCAAGACACCGCCACCTGCCACGGATGTATAGCAATTAAAATTTTCGTTTGCAACGTGTTATTCCAATCAAATCGTTCATTACCAAATTGACTCAAGAGGCAGATTTAGATGGAAAAAACCCTAAAAATTTTCGCCTGCGGCGGGCTGCTGTGATCAATTTGTGTCAATGAATTGGTTTCAGACCCAGCCACAGATGTGAAACTTGAAAAAATTTTCGCCTTTGGCGGACTATTGTAAGCAGCAAATTATTGATACTCAATTGACTTTTGAGGCAGATTTATTATCACAATACAAAATATTCTAAAAATTTTCGCCTGCGGCGGGCTGTTGTGATCGAATTTGGGTAGATAAAATGATAAATTGGACTTATATTAAACACAGCCACTGGAAGTGTGAAGGACATTCAAAATTTCCGCCTGCGGCGGACTGCTGTAATCAAATTATCAATACACATTGACTTTATATTAGAGGCACATTCAGATGCAAAAAAAACTCTTAAAATTTTCCCCTGTCGTGGGCTGTTGTGATCAAATTATGTTATTCAATCAACCAAGACACAGCCACGGATGCGTAGCAACTAAAATTTTCGCTTGCAACGGGTTATTTCAATCAAATTGTTCATTACCAAATTGACTTAAGAGGCAGATTCAGATGCGAATAACCCTAAAAATTTTCGCCTGCAGCGGGCTGTTGTGATCAAATTGTGTCAATGAATTGGTTTTAGACCCAGCCACAGATGTGAAACATATTCAACCAAGTGAAACGCGTGGTTTGAGACCCATGCTGTGGGGTTGAAATTTTAAAATTTTCGCCTTTGGCAGACTATTGTAAGCAAATTATCGATACCAAATTGACTTTAGAGGCAGATTCAGATGCAAAAATTCCTTAAATTTTTTTGCCTGCTGTTGTAGTCAAATCATACAGATTCCTGCAAATATGAATGCAAAACACCAAAATTTTCATACGCGGCGGCTGTTGTGATTCATTATCATACTAAATTGGTCTTAGACATAGTTTTCGATGTGAAACTGTAAAAAATTTTTAAATTGCACGCTCAGAGAGATCAGTAAAAAACTAGAATTACAAATGAACAATATTGTCGTATTATCGTTCCTTATTTGTGGTATTTTTTATGAAATGCTTAAGCGAAACAGGTCACAGAAATCATAAAAAAATGGGTCTCAGAGGAAGTTCAAAATTTTCTGGATGTGGGGGGGGGGTTGTTTTGTCCGGGGGAATCCATTGAGACAAGAAGGTGATATCATTTAAACTATAGGTAGTTTTTGGACATCACTTTCATTTTAATGTAAGGATGCACAGAAATAGAAGCCATATTATTTTTAAAATTAATGAATAGATTAAAGAAGAAATGTTTTTGAATAACAAAAGTATGAGTAACTCACTAGCCCATGCACATAGCACATGAAAGGCTATTGATTGAGATGCAACTGTAAGAAGAGAGAAAGGTGCTGCTAGATGTATGTAGTTTTTGAACCAATGCCTTGATTTTGAGACTTGCATAGGTAATCTGATCATAGATCTGTGTATTCAGAAGGCATAATAAGATTTATGTAATTTTGAGGACATGATGGAGAAGGCAAACAGGATAGTAGGATACTATTCAGAGTATCGAATTTTACAGTGACTGTGCACAACATAGATCAGTTTCAGACTGAAAGTGCTGCACGTAAATCTTGACCATTTCACCCACGAAACCATCTATGAATTAATGTCCAATCGACGCCAAAACCTGCATGGATACAGCTTATGGCATAAGACAGATTCTGTGAAAATTTGAAGCATTTTCATCCAAAAATTACCAAGATATAGCAAAATGAAGTCAGTTTTGGACCAAAATTCAAAAACTGCCAGTTTTGGTCCAAAACTGACTTCATACTTCAATATCTTCTTCATCTTTGGATGAAATGCTTTTAATCTTCACAGATGCTGTCTTATGCCACAAACTGTATCCATGCAAATTAAGGTATCGATTGGACATTCACAGATGGTTTTGTGGGTGAAATGGTCAAAATTTGTGTGCATTGTGTTATGCTGCTTAGACTGTTATTCAATGGGAGAGGTCCTGA